>BCKG01000002.1:2798239-2810349 GCA_001600535.1 Yarrowia sp. JCM 30696 | reverse complement strand
CTTGGAAGGCTTCACAGGGGGAGTCTTGGAAGGCTTCTCAGGATGGCCAGGGTGAGACTTGGAAGGCTTCTCAGGGTGCTCATGCTTAGATGTGGAAGTCTCGACAACAGGATCAGTAGTCTCAGGAACAGGGACAGAAGAAGAAGTCTTGTGTCGCCATTTGCCCTGGCCCTTACCCTTTCCACAGAGATCACCAAGGTCGCCAGATCCTCCCTCCAGACAGCTCTCAAGAGTAGACTTGTCGCCTTGCTTGCCTCCAGAGAAGCCGGGCTTGGCAAAGATCTCGAGGTGGAAGGTGTTGCAGTACTTGATCTCCTTGGAGATGATCTGGGCTCGGAACTGGTAGAAGAGAGCAACGTCCTTGGGGATCTTGCTGAAGACGATATCAAAGGTGTTGTGAAGCAGGTCGTGGACGAAGCTGGTGAACGGGAGGGACTCTTTGTTGGTCAGCTTCTTGAAAACGTTGAGCTTGTCAAAGAATCCAATGGTGAAATCTTCGTGGATGTACTGGAGCTTGGGGAAGAGCTGACCCTTGGAGGTAATATCAGTTCCCTCGATTCGATCGTAAGGGCTGTAGGGGTATCGGATGGCCCATCGGATCTCGTCGCCAAATCGCTTTCCAATCTTGAAAGGCTTGGTGAAGTCAAAGTCGGTCAGCTTGATGGACTTGGACAGCTTGAGGTCCAGTCCGCCAATGGTGATCTCCAGGCCCTCCTTTTTGCTGAATCCGTGGTCAAGATCGACGTTGATGTAGGACTCGATGGAGAAACCGCCCTTGATGGAGTGGTAGTCTTTGATGAGGTCGGTGTAGGTGGCAGTGAAGGTGTTCTTGCCGTCGCTCACGCACTTGAACAGAGCCTTGTTGGACTCGTCGACAACATCGAAGATGATCTCCTTGCCTCCAAAGTGGATGGAGTCGTCCACGGTGAACTTGAAGTGGTCACCGGCCTCGACAACAGCCTCCAGAGTCTCAGTGGAGAAGCCAAAGTCCAGCAGCCAGACATCCGAGACACTACCCGAGAGAGAGCCGGGCTGACTCTTGGGAGACAGGTTGAAGGAGTCAATGGGAGAGGGAACTTCCTTGGCAGCAGCCAGAGCGGCCAGCAGGAGGTTGAAGACAAGCATTGTTGGTGGGATGGGTTCTATTCTACAGAGGAGGAGACCATGAGGGTATAAATATATCCAGAGAGACAGACATGTTCACATTCCTGTCACCCTTGTCCACGGAGCCCTTGCACACCGTCTTCCTCTGCTTCTCCATTGTTCAGTCCCGTTTAGTGCACTTCCACCCCAATCAGAATGTGTGTTGACCAGGTCTGCGAGGTTATACACTTGGTTAGTCTGCCCAGAAGTCACTAATGGTGCCCTTGATCTGACAGATGTTGCGCAATGGCGAGAGGCATGTTGGGCGGTCCGTTGTCCAAAGCCTTGTCTGTCGTATCGCCCTTGCATTTCATTTTACCGAGATTAAAGCAAAGTCAAACTTGCAAACACGAAGCGGCAAAATGTGGAGATAGAGGGAGCAAAAAGGTAATAAACTGCCGTTGCTATGTATTAGAGAGGTGGTGTTTTTGCTATTGGAATCACTGCAACTCTTTTACTTCTTGTTGTTCTGTTCTGTTCTGTTCTGTTCTACCTGCTCACCACCACTCTCCTACTCCAGGTCTTGGTAAACTCAAGCATATGTAAACAAATGCCTGCGGGTGTCTAATAAAGACGATATTACGGCTTCTCCAGCTACGGGAGTGTCTTGTTTGCCGCTTTGGAATGCAAATGGGCAAGAAAAGGGGTTATTGGCCGGCAGACAAAGACCGTGTGCGTAGCCGTGCGGTATAATAACGCCTCTCCAAGAGTCAAGAGTGCATGCCGCTGAAATTATGTGCGACCCCTATTTCCTACTTTCTGTCAAATCGTGGAGAAACAGCTATTTTTACCTCGGTGTATATTCATCCCTGAACCTTGAGATGTAGGTTTTCGCTTATGCATAAGCGTTTGAAAGTGAAACGGCCGCACGTGCCCAACTAAAGTCTGATTCTCGATCAAGTAATAATGTGGGGTTTAGGTAAGGGGAAAAGTAGAGGTCAGAAAAGCGCATTTTCAGGGCCCCAAACACGGTGAAAACAAACTACAGCTGTCGTTCCCAGAGTATTATTTCTGCTATATTTGTCGATATTTTATCACTCAACCAGGCAGCCCGACCTAGCCCACACTTTTAGCGTGCCGACCCCTTGTGACAGGTGCACGGCTGACACCAGAGTAATAATTAGTGCCATCTGCTGTTTCTTTTTGCTTGTTTGGCCGTCTCACCCGTGGAGAAGACCATTGTGAATCTGTTCGGAACTATAGTGTACAATCGGAAGGCGTTGTTCCATATGGAGCATTTGTAAGACTTGCACGTGCACTTGGAAAAAGTGGAGAAGGGTAGACTTGTAGAAGGGTCAAGAAAACCTCTCGGTGATATTGATGTAATCAGCTTACGGTTTCAAATAGCTCCAGGGCACGTCAGAAAAAAAACTGGGACAAAAATGGTTTAATTAGGGAGAGTATAAGGTGTAGCAGAGGAAGGTGAGAAACACATAGTTCTATGAGAAATGTTGGAACTCCACAGTAAAAATAGATGACAAACCATACACTTCGACTCCTTCTCCCACCACCCTCTCTGATGCAGCACAAGTTTCATGTCATTAATTACAGACGCTAGTAGACTTGGCAGGTCGTCAAACCACACTAACATGTGTTGCAAACCCGCTAGTCGCGAACAAGTAACGTGAGAAATTATCTCATGAAACTGCTAGTCAGACTATTATGCCAAACACCAGAATGTGTCCATTTGTTGAGGGTGAGACCATTTAGGGGTGTCAAGATACCAAGTCATGAGATCTCAACATGCAGATGATGTTCAAGATCTCATCTTATGCAACCCATGAAACTCGGGAGATGATAAAGTGGACAAAGTGCAGTTACTTGTATGTAAAAGATACCGAGACTACTAATCGAACCAATAGGATCTTTTTTTTGTTTCCTTCCACGGATATTATTATGAGCTCGCTTAAGTCGCTTAAAGTCGCTTAAGATCATGGAGAGCCGGCTAAACTAGTGGCGGTAGTCACGCGGATATTATCAACCACAAGAAAAAATATGAGAAATAGGGGTCTCCAGGGTCGGCAGCCACCATTCCATACGCGTTTTAGTCGTGTTGGTGGAGAAGGGGGTGTAAAGCTCGTATACTTGTACCGTACTTTTGGAGTTCTAGGGGTAATGATGTTGGTCAGTGTAGACACATCAAGAAGACAAATGAAGATGCAACTAGAGATTTCCTATTGCAAGACATTGAAAGAAAGAAGTTTCATTGTCCATAAAACAGTTGTACTTGTACCGGTCTGCTAATCATACGATTTCCTTGTTCATAACGGGTGTTGATTACATATGACATGGAGACTGCCTTGTACAAGTACAAACAGTTCCGTGCATGTTCCGTAAATACCTTGTACAAGTACAGTAGGTGTACACTGTAAAGTAAATCTATCTCAGATAGAGAGCATCTTTGTCTGTACAAGTAAGACAGATCTGGCCGTTCGAATAACTGCTCTTTCTGGAGTTATTCATTTGGGATCTGCCAGTGCCGTATATCCCACCCCTGTTTTGGTGACATATCTAGATTGGAAGTGACTCAAAATCAGTGCCGAGGAGTTATTATATCCCTTTTCTACATCTTGCAGGACTCAAGATGCCCAACTTAAGTCACTTGTGCTTTTAAGACACTTGAACAGGCAATGAAATGAAAAGGAGCCTTTGAAAGACGACAAAAGTAAATATCGGATGTTGAAAAGCATTGGAAATGATTTGTATCGCTTGCCTACTCGTTTTGGACTATTTTACCGTCAAATACTTACAGTACTATTCAGCTCCAAGGCACTATGGCCACTATCTTGGTCAGAAATATAAAAGTGAAGTATTGAAACACTCACACCGCTTCATCGACTTCCATAGTAGCCCTTCAAAGACTTCCCATCTTCTCATCTTACCAGTAAGTCACTTTAGACCGATCCTTGAATATGATTACGTAAGCATCCCCTGAGATGACGAAATACCAATAAAAGACGATAGATACGAAAAAACGAACGAACCTCATTAAATCTAGCTCTCCACCTCTCTATACACTCTCTGGTGTCCCACGTTGTCAGTACTCTCCTTTTTGCTTACTAAGCCGACTCGTCTCCCACCTCAGCTTACTAATCCACTTTCCTCTCATGTGCTTACATAATCCGGGACCTCGGTCAAAAAAGCAATGGGCCGAACCTCAGAGTTTGGCAGTTTGGCAGAGTTTGCGGAGTTGTGAACTCAGAGAAAGAAACTGACAAAGCCTTGCGGTTGCACGTGACCCATGCACGTGAACGGGGGGCCGGTGTTAATGTAAGGCTTTTGATTGGTCAAAATGTCGGTGTTCAACTATTTAGTTGGTCTTGGCTAAGTATGTACGAAAGTACAGTGACGTAACATTGCACACTCCACAACACACTCTTGTAGCCGCACTAACAGTAAGCGACGTTTGTGTAGCCATACCTTCGGTATAGTTTGTCTCCATGATTGTTCCGCTGTCTCATTTTCTCCACTTGTCTCATTTTTTTTCCATGTCTTTGGTCCGTTATGTCACGGCGTTTTTTCGAGAAACTTTAGCATATGGGTCTTCATAACAATGACGTCAAGCGAGTATGTACGGACTTGTAGATAGGTCGACTGTCGGAGGGCAAAAGGGGTCTAGATTATCCGTATTTATCCGGAGTGGGCACAGGAGTAGCTAATTGGAGGCTTCGTTTGAGGTCACGTGACCAGTCACGTCTATGGCGAGTATCCCTCTCAGTGGTGTTCCTTTACCCCCACGTTATCTCCGCTTTGACAATCTTCAATGCCCCTTTTCACACTCGGAAACAGGCTTCATAAACCCCGCACCGTTTTCAACTTTGTTAGTCCGGGGAAGCGACCGTTGTGTCAGCGGTTGGCGGGTACTGGGGCGATATTGGCGGCAGGTGGTGTGATGGGGAGGTTGTCCGCGTGACACGTAGCGGATATTCGTGCTTTAGTCGGCGCCATCTTCGCCATTGGGCCCGTTATTCATCCTCCCACGGTCCCAATCACATGCTCAGAAAGTAGACATCTGCAGCGTCATGCATGCCATCCCACAAGACGAACAAGTGATAGGCCGAGAGCCGAGGAGAGTAAGATGGTACGATTCCACTGAGACGGTCGGTGCTGATCTGGTGGGGCTAGAGAAGGGCACGGGGCGGCAAGGAGGTGGTCCAACCGGAAAATAGTACAAGGCGGTTTTGGAGGATGGAAATTAGTACAAGGCGTTTTGGAGGATGGGTACAATAGTTTCGATTTAGCAATGAAGGAGGTAAGTATAGCTACTGTAGGGTAAAATGTGTGTGTGGTGCTGTTTGGTGGCAACAAGAAGTACCAGTTTTTTAGCTGTAGTTGGTGGCTCAAGATGGCGCTCCCTTGGGCAAATCCGAGAAACGTCTATTCTCTTGTTGCCACTATGACACCACCAGGGCTTCCATTTGTTTGTCCCCAAGTTAAGCTTGTAGTGAATTTTCACCCTCGGACATCACCCCATACAACGGAGGTAAATGAATGTGAAGAGGGCGGCAAGTTGGAACGGGTTCCTTTGAAGTTCCCGGCTTCTCTCTGCCATTGTAATAGTATTCTCTGTGTTTTCGACTCTCTCAGATTGTGCACTTCCCTGTTTTTCCCCTCCTGCTAACACGCGTTATTGTCCTCCTATTTCACCCTTCACTGTTGCTACCCCGTCTTTGACCCCGGTTTTGACCGTCTTTGACGTCCTTGGTCTCTTCTTTCACGTCGTCTAGCTGTGGTTGCATGGGATATACTTTTCCCCACAGTCACATGTTGTGGAGGGGCTTTTGCACGGTCTAAATTTGACGTGTCGGTGCGAAAACGAGACGTGTGAAGTATTACAACGGTGGAAAACCGCCTTGCGAAGAACCCGGGGGCTTTTCCCAGCTCAAAAGCCGTCTCTTTGACCCCCAAATTCCTTCCTCGGCTCTCGGTATTTCACATGAAAACTATAACCTAGACTAGTGGGCAACCTTAACCCCAGATGATACTTATATACGGTGAAGGTCAATGTTGCAAACGTCCAAACACATCTATAGCCATGAACCCCAACAACACTGGCACCATTGAAATCAACGGTAAGGAGTACAACACCTTCACCGAGCCCCCTGTGGCCATGGCCCAGGAGCGAGCCAAGACCTCCTTCCCCGTCAGAGAAATGACCTACTTCCTGGACGGTGGCGAGCAGAACACCCTCAAGAACGAGCAGATCATGGAGGAGATTGAGCGAGACCCTCTGTTCAACAACGACAACTACTACGATCTCAACAAGGAGCAGATGCGAGAGCTCACCATGGAGCGAGTCGCCAAGCTGTCTCTGTTTGTGCGAGATCAGCCCGAGGACGATATCAAGAAGCGATTCGCTCTCATTGGTATTGCCGACATGGGCACCTACACCCGACTGGGTGTCCACTACGGTCTCTTCTTCGGCGCTGTCCGAGGAACCGGAACTGCCGAGCAGTTTGGCCACTGGATCTCCAAGGGAGCCGGTGATCTGCGAAAGTTCTACGGATGTTTCTCCATGACCGAGCTGGGCCACGGTTCCAACCTGGCTGGCCTCGAGACCACCGCCATCTACGACGAGGAGTCCGACGAGTTCGTCATCAACACCCCCCACATTGCCGCCACCAAGTGGTGGATTGGAGGAGCTGCCCACACCGCCACCCACACTGTGGTGTTCGCCCGACTCATTGTCAAGGGCAAGGACTACGGTGTCAAGACCTTTGTCGTCCAGCTGCGAAACATCAACGACCACAGCCTCAAGGTCGGTATCTCCATCGGAGACATTGGTAAGAAGATGGGCCGAGACGGTATCGATAACGGATGGATCCAGTTCACCAACGTGCGAATCCCCCGACAGAACCTGCTCATGAAGTACACAAAGGTCGACCGAGAGGGTAACGTGACCCAGCCTCCTCTGGCCCAGCTCACCTACGGCTCTCTGATCACCGGCCGAGTGTCCATGGCCTCTGACTCCCACCAGGTCGGAAAGCGATTCATCACCATTGCTCTGCGATACGCCTGCATTCGACGACAGTTCTCCACCACCCCCGGCCAGCCCGAGACCAAGATCATCGACTACCCCTACCACCAGCGACGACTGCTGCCTCTTCTGGCCTACGTCTACGCTCTTAAGATGACCGCCGACGAGGTCGGAGCTCTCTTCTCCCGAACCATGCTCAAGATGGACGATCTCAAGCCCGACGACAAGGCCGGCCTCAACGAGGTTGTGTCCGACGTCAAGGAGCTCTTCTCCGTCTCTGCCGGTCTCAAGGCCTTCTCCACCTGGGCTTGTGCCGATGTCATTGACAAGACCCGACAGGCCTGCGGTGGCCACGGATACTCCGGATACAACGGTTTCGGCCAGGCCTACGCCGACTGGGTTGTCCAGTGCACCTGGGAGGGTGACAACAACATTCTCACCCTTTCTGCCGGCCGAGCTCTCATCCAGTCTGCCGTTGCTCTGCGAAAGGGCGAGCCTGTTGGTAACGCCGTTTCTTACCTGAAGCGACACAAGGAGCTGGCCAACGCCAAGCTCAACGGCCGATCCCTGACCGACCCCAAGGTCCTGGTTGAGGCCTGGGAGGTTGCCGCCGGTAACATCATCAAGCGAGCCACCGACCAGTACGAGAAGCTCATTGGCGAGGGTCTCAACGCCGACCAGGCCTTCGAGGTTCTGTCTCAGCAGCGATTCCAGGCCGCCAAGGTCCACACCCGACGACACCTCATTGCCGCCTTCTTCTCCCGAATCGACAACGAGGCTGGCGAGGCCATCAAGAAGCCCCTGCTCAACCTGGCCCTGCTGTTTGCTCTGTGGTCCATTGAGGAGGACTCTGGTCTGTTCCTGCGAGAGGGCTTCCTCGAGCCCAAGGACATCGACACCGTCACCGAGCTGGTCAACAAGTACTGCGCCACCGTGCGAGAGGAGGTCATTGGTTACACCGACGCCTTCAACCTGTCTGACTACTTCATCAACGCTCCTATCGGATGCTACGATGGTGACGCTTACCGACACTACTTCCAGAAGGTCAACGAGCAGAACCCTGCCCGAGATCCCCGACCTCCTTACTACGCCTCTACTCTCAAGCCCTTCCTTTTCCGAGAGGAGGAGGATGATGACATTTGCGAGCTTGATGAGGAATAGACAAGCGGGTATTTATTGTATGAATAAAGATTATGTATTGATTGCTAAAAAGATGATTGTAAGTGAAGAGTATTAAGTAATTGGTGAGTACTTGTACTTGTAGATCGAACAATGTTTAGCGTGATGTCTCATGGAATGAAGGTCTGAGGTATACTCATGAACAAATAAAGAGATCATGTCATCTGGAAACGAGAGAAGTGTGGAAAATAAAATGTCAATGGATCTCTGCAACGACATAAGGGATATCTCCAACAAAAAAAGTGATTCCTGCCATTATTTGACATGGGAAAAAATTGGACGACACCGGAATCGAACCGGGGACCTCGCGCATGCTAAGCGCATGTGATAACCAACTACACCAGACGCCCAAGAAATTTCTTAATTTTTTGGAAAAGGTGGCCAGTACTATCCAAAAAATGACTTTTTTCGCCGCGTTTGATTTTGAGAGGTCTGCTGGCCATAACGAGAATATCAAAAGTGTTATTGGTGTCTAAATAGTTAAATCCTTTGAAATCTAAGCTCTGAGAGTCTTATTGGGAGAGTTATGATGTGTTGTTGTGCAGGGTGTTTGATGAGTCATTTTATGGAACAAGACAGAGAGAATATCGTGTGTATGTGTACCCAATTGATGTGTCGTAAGTGCTGGTGTGGGGATCTGGTTTTGATCACTTGATTTTGCTATTGAAGTGTTCTGAAAAAAAGGGGTGGCTTGTTAGGTGTTCTAGATCAAGAGGAGGCTTGTCGGAATGAACTACAAGCGTCTATGATAGGAAGGAACACCTATGGAGACAAGACACAAGAATGACACAGGTCCAAACGTGGCATAATAATATGCGTTCGAGTGCAATACGCCTTGGTGTGTCTGGATGAACGGATCTAGATGTGTATATCGTCATCTTTTCAAGGCGTCTAAAAGAAAGATGGGGCTTCCAGAGTGGCTGTCAAACTACTTTTTCTACTGAGAAGTGTACCTCTTTCATCTCTATTGATATGGGGCAACACCTTTGGGGTTATTGGATGGTACATGTCTGCTTCTGACTCAACAAATGGTAAGCACTGGTATTGGTCACCCTTCTCGTACCATGTTTAACAAGAGGAGAAGAGCCTCGGCAGAAGGAGATGCTGCTAACATTGATACTTGTTCAAGATAGGAGAGCCCCTGTGCAAGAGACTTGTAATTTTCAATCACGTTCAATTAGCTGTTGATACCTCACTTCTCGTATATTAAAATACAGGTTTCACCACACTGATATTTCTTAGTCACCCAACAAGACCACAGTGCTCCAGAGCTAAAAAAGTTGTTTGTTCACCAAGATCCGAGGCTCCGAGGACAGAAGAGAAGAAAGAAAGAGGAGGTGTTTACACATGTCACTGGGCTTTTACTGTTTTACTGTACTTGTATTGGGTTTTTCTTTCAGAGGCAATCAACTAATTTTAGAATTAGAAAGAGGGAAAGAGGGAAAGATAGAAAGGGTGACCAGAAATTTCACAACTAATGAACCAATAGCTACTGTATTGTTTCATCAGCTCACATACACTATCCATATGTCCAATTGCTCATACTCTCCATCTCACATTCCACTTCTCCTCCCAGTTACCCCATTCCACTCGGGCTCATTCCAGAATCATACGATTCCTCCATTCGTCTTCTCCTTCTCTCCTCCGAAACATCCTCATCCATGTGGGTCCAATTTTCGACTGGTCGTGCGTAGTCGCGTAGACGACCCTTATTAGACACGGCAAAAATTATATATGGACGGAATTTTCAATGCGGTGGTGCAGTGATAGGTGTCCAGTGAGTGTAATACCTACATACTGTACGCAAGAATCACAGCTCTCAACTTGGCCTGCTACCACTCAGTGTAATTGCCACACAGTTTCATGTATCCGTTTCACACCCCTTTTTCATCTTTTTCACATATTCCAGGCAGGGGATATTAAAAGATGCAAGGACGTTCCCATGTCGCTTACCAGCTCCGTTTTGATCTCACATGCTGCAGCCCTGCGTTTTGCCCGGTCTTTCTCACGAGGTGCAGCAGTGGTGCGTGTAGCTTCGTGTACAATTGGTGTTTCTGTTCCGCATTTAACAATTCACATACGTTAAACATATTAACGTCAAAGTAGTCTCAAAACACAATAAACTGTTCAACATAGATATGTGTCACCAGCCTAGAATATTTCACAGCAACACCGCCTTAACACCCTGTCCCATTTCTATCTTGACCTATCCTAATGGCATGGTGTTCATTTAAACTTTGCACTAATGCTGCTTAATCGCAACTCTATGCAGCCCCCTACACCATCACAGCCTCTACCACCAAGAGTAACGATATTAGAGGGCGTATTTTTTTATTATGTTTTCAAGCCAAATAACTGCTGCGGCGATAATACCACGTGAATGGCAGTATAGGGGTTTCACTCTCTTGTTTAGCCCCTATTTCGCAGTGCATCCTGGCAATTTAGAGTGTCGTATTTTCCCTGAAATACGACACAAGGAGAAGATGTCATGGTGAACCCCGATAAACCCCAAATAGGATACGTACCAGTGCAACACGTCTAATATTCCGTATTTTTAGAACATTCCAGGCATCCGACCCAGGTTGGAATTGCTTCCTGGCCCTTGTTCGAAACCAATATCCAACCTACCTCTGCGTCTGTGTCTTTTTCCTCTTTACGCTTGTATGCTTGCGCTTTTGTGTCTCTAAAAATGTCCCCAAAGATGGTCTACTTAAACAGGAGTCTCACCACCTAAACATCCTCACAACATCATAACCGCCATGTTCCTACCTTCCACACTCGTTTTGGCTGCGCTGGCTCTCGCCAAGGAGGTGGCCTCGCCCATCGACACCTTCCAGATGTATGTGACTCCCTCCAAGGCCACCGAAGGCCTCATGACCGACAAGTGGATGATGGAGCTGCTGTTTGCTCTGGCTCCCATCGCCGACGACGTCCAGCCCGACGACCACTTCACCTTCACCGTCGACGACCGAACCGATCTCACCTCCACCCCCTTCGACTTTGACGTGGTCGACCCCGATGGAGCTGCCATCATGCACTGCACCAACTCCGGTCACACCTTTGAGTGCACTTACACCGACTACGTCGCGGAGAAGGGCGAGGAAATCTCCGGCCAGATCTTCATCGAGACCTGGCTCGACGCCTCCAAGACCAGCTACGGTGACAACACCATGGAGGCTGCCGGTCTGTCTTCCGACATCACCGTCAACCGAAAGACTGTCTCCAACGACATCCAGAAGGTCGGTGAGCGAATCGGAGACCTCATCTGGTGGACTGTCGTCTTCCCTCCCACCCCCTGGGCCCGACTCGAGTTCACTGATTCCCTGGATCCCCTGACCCTCTCCTTTGTCGATAAGAAGACAATCAACAGCAACATGGCTGTCAAGTTTGTGTATGCTGATGGTACTTCTGACGAGTGGACCGGCAAGGCCGCCGAGGACCGACTCAAGATCGAGGATGTGCACGGTTCCACTGCCGCTGGCCACATCATTGATGTTCCCCAGGGAACAGTCATCCACTGGAGGGTTCCTTCCAAGATCATCAAAGAGGCTGACAAGTACGAGAACAACGTTGTGTACAAGTACTGGTCCAAGAAGGGATCTTCTGGTAAGGCTGGTAAGGGCACCCCTGGTTCCATTCATGGCGTTGTTGAGGGTGTTCGAGGTGATCTTAATGGAAGCGGACTTGGAGACGGAACTGCTCCTGTGAAGAGCTCTTCCTCTTCTGCACCGCCTTCTTCCACTGTCGAGCCTACCTCTTCCCAGCCTGTTGAGACCTCTTCCCAGCCTGTCGAAACCTCTTCCCAGCCTGT
>BCKG01000002.1:2571663-2797749 GCA_001600535.1 Yarrowia sp. JCM 30696 | reverse complement strand
ACCTCTTCCCAGCCTGTCGAAACCTCTTCCCAGCCTGTTGAGACCTCTTCCCAGCCTGTCGAAACCTCTTCCGAGCCCGTTGAGACCTCCTCTTCTGCTGAGCCTTCATCCACTGCTGCCCCTGAGACCTCTTCTGAGCCTGCTGAGACATCTTCCGAGCCCGCTACCACCTCTGTCCCTGTCGTTACCACTACCGTTTGCGACGAAGATGACTGTGAGCCTACAGCCGTCCCCTGCGATGGCGAGGAGTGTGTTGCCACCACCACTGTCTGCGATGATGACTGCGAGGTGGAGACTGCCACCGTCACCCAGAGGATCACCACTGTTGTTACCCAGACCGTGACTGTCTGTGACGAGGACAAGTGCACCGAGACCGACATCTGCATCACCACTGTCGTCCCCACCAACTACGCCACTACCACCGTCGTCACTGTCATTGACAACAAGACCGTCACCATCACTGTCCCCTGTGACCCCACCGATGTTCCTGTCGAGACCACCCCTGCTCCCCAGACCACTCAGCCCAAGCCTTCCCCCAAGCCCACCACTCTGGTTGTCAAGCCTACTCCAACTCCCGAGAAGCCTCAGCCCAGGCCTGATCCTACCCCCGAGAAGCCCACTCCTAAGCCCGAGCCTACTCCTGAGAAGCCTACTCCTAAGCCCGAGCCCACTCCTGAGAAGCCTACTCCCAAGCCCGAGCCCACTCCTGAGAAGCCTGCTCCCAAGCCTACTCCCGACAAGCCCGTTGTGAAGCCTGAGCCTACTCCTGAGAAGCCCGTCACTCCCGCTAAGCCTACCCCTGTTCCCGAGAAGCCCGTGACTCCTGTCGAGCCCACTCCTGAGAAGCCCGTTGAGCCCGAGAAGCCTGTCAAGCCTACTCCCGTTGAGCCTGAGAAGCCAGTCGAGCCTACCCCCGAGAAGCCTGTCACTCCCGTTGAGCCTGAGAAGCCTGTCACTCCCGTTGAGCCCACTCCTGAGAAGCCCGTTGAGCCCGAGAAGCCTGTCGAGCCTACTCCCGTTGAGCCTGAAAAGCCCGTGGAGCCTACCCCCGAGAAGCCCGTCACTCCCGTGGAGCCTGAGAAGCCTGTTACTCCCGTTGAGCCTGAGCAGCCCGTTGAGCCTACTCCCGAGAAGCCTGTCACTCCCGTTGAGCCCGTTGAGCCCGTCGAACCCGTCGAGCCTGTTCATCCTCAGCCTACCCCCGAGGCTCCCGTGACTCCTGTCGAGCCAGTTCAGCCTGTCGAGCCCGTTCAGCCCGAGCCTGAGGTCCCTGCTCCCGCTCCTTCCGTGGTTGTGCCTCCCGTTGCCCCCCGACCTGGCCCCGAGCCCCCTCAGGCCAACGCTGCCACCAAGATGACCGTCGGAGCCCTGGTTCTGGCTCCTCTTCTGGCCATGCTGGTTTAGTTTAACCATTATTAATTAGTATGTAATATCAATGAATGTGCATTGAATGATAGCAGGTGTATGTCTACAGTATTATGGGTAGTATTTGCATGGATGTAGCAGGTGTGATGTCTACTGCTTGTAGTTATTTACCGTAGTGCAAATCATGATATTTTTACTTCTCCACACAGACGTTTTCGGCCAGCTTAAAGGCCTTGAGAAGAACGTCGACGTCGACATTTTTGTACTTGAGCTCTTCCTCGTGTACCTTGACCTCTCCACTTTTGTTGGGATCACAGAGCCAGGCGTGATGGGCACTTCCAATAGCACAGGCGTTGGCCATTTCGAGTCCACATCTCCAAGCTCCCTTTGTGGGCTGCAAAATAGAAGACATGACGCTGCAAATAGCAGTGTTCACCGAAGCGCCTCCCACAAAGTACACTTTTCCAATATCACCGTGCATCATTCTCGTGAGTCTCATTTTGATACTGAGGGCCTGGCTCTGAATGATAGCTGTAGCGTCCATTTGAGGAGACCAAGTGTCGTTTCGAGCCTGGGGTTTGTTCTCTGTGGCCAGAGAGTCTTCAGGGGAAGGCACCTCAGTCAGTTTCTCGGTTTTTCTGTCGTAGATGAATCGTCTTTCAAAGGGGCCTGCTCTGGGCAGAATTTCTCTCAGGGGAAAGTAGATTCCCACGTGAACCTGGGTGTCTGAAACAGTGTCTGTATTTTCAGCGGCTTCGTTGAACTCGTCCCAGCCTCCCAGTTCATCCCTGACCTTTTCACGAGCCAGTCCACCGTTGCAGTAGCACAACATACCCATGTATCCCTCCATAGGGTGGTTGAAGACATGGTATCCAGGATCAGGCATGTACTTGTTTGTGACAACTAGAGCAGTAGTAGATGTTCCTAGAGACACAATCACGTCGTTGGCTTTGAGAGGTAGAGCCAGCATCGTTCCTGGATTATCTCCTGTAAACTGCGCCACCTGGCAAGACGGAGAAAAGCCCTTGGAGACAAAGTAGGGCGAGACTTTGCCTAGCAGAGCCTTGGGGTCGCTTTCCACGCTTCCCAGAAGCGACTCGACCGTGTGAGTGTCGTCGGTGATGAGGTCTGTGAGTTTCTTGCACCATTGTCCGGTCTCAATGTCCCACAGGTTCATTCCACAGGCGTCAGCTAGATCAAAGGGGCACGGTTTGCCTGCAAACAGCGATGCCAGAAAGTTGGAGATGAGCTGGACCCGAGACGTGGCCTTGAACACCTTGGGGTTGCGTTCCTTGACCTTGAGAATCTGGGGTCCTGTGAACCGAGTGTGAGCTCGAGAACCTGTAATCTCTGCCAGTTTCTCAGGACCACCCACAGCGGCCTCAAACTCCGCACACTCCTTCTCCGTGCTTGCATCTTGCCAATTGGGGCTCACTTCGAGCGCTAGCAGAGATGAGATCGCACTAGACATGTCGTTATGGTCCTGCAACGAGGCAAACCCCTCTTTGTAGGTGCTGTTGAGATACACAGATCCATGCTGCTGACACGAGCCCGACACAAACGTGATCTTTGACAGGTCAATTTCTTTAGCCAGACGCTCAATCAGCAGATCGATAGCAGCTCCCCACATTGCTACAGGGGCATTAATCTCTCCAGCCACGGTTTCGCTATGAAACACGCCTTTCTCCGTTTTGAACTGCGGAAGATCGTCCTCAAAGTCCACATGGCATTGGGTGACGGTGTCCAGGGTCTTGGTGTCCAGAATGATGCCCTTGAGCTGCTGAGTCGATAGATCTAGCCCAAGATACATGTTGATTTGAAGATGAAGCAAGTAGGTTCAAGTGTGCGTTGCTATATATGCATAAGAGCAGACTTTATGCATGTCCAGTCTTGAACTGCAATATTGGTCAGATTTGAATGAGTATTGCCTCAATTAGCAAGTTGGTGATTTACCATCAAAATCGTACATGTGATACTGATCTCGTCTACCATGACTATTGTAATTTAAGAATGATGTACACCACCAGTAGTTTGTTAGCCAAGTTTCTACCGCGTCTAATAATCACAACTTGTATCTATCATCTAATGCATAAATTACTATTTACAATTGAAAGCCTCCGTGTACTCCTTGATGTAGTCCGTTCTGGGCTTGCCGGTGAACTCGGTGCTCACCTCCACTCCCGGGCCAGTGCCCTTGGCCACCTTGAGGGTCTTGTCAAGCGTGGTGTAGTTGTAGAACACAGAGTGGCAGGGGATCTCGGAGCCCTTGTACAGCCCGTCGAAGATGTTGGGAATCAGATACTCGCCCCGCTTGGCAATCTCGTCCAGTCGAGCAGGGTCAAAGTAGGGCTTGAGATCGCAGCCGTAGGACTCTTCGTAGAGATTCTTAGCCACCAACAGCTTGTCGATGCTGATGTTGCCCTTGCTGATGTCCTCCACAAACGCCTTGTACTCCTTCTTGGCGTCCTCGGGGTTCATTTCGAGCAGAACCGTCTTGAGGGCAGACACTGAGAGACACGAGGAGGCCACGGTTCGCAGATCCAACAGGAACCGGTAGACAGAGTAGGGAGGAATGCCGTTTTGGAGACAGGCGACCACAAACGCCTCCACAGTCTCCACATTCATGATCTGGAGCGTGTTCTTTCGTCGGATCTCGCATGCAAACTCGAAAATTCGCTCAGGAGCGTACTTGAGGAGCTGAGTGAGATACTCGAGAGGCACATCGTTGTCAACGAGAGCCAGCAGCTTGGGAACCATCTTCGAGGCAGTTTGGGGATCGACTCGAGCCAGAGGTTCGGTAAGACAAACAAGACCAGAGATGCCCAGAGACCGGCTGAGGTTCTTGTGATAGTCCACCGCGGTTTGGGGGCTTTCGGTGTGCGAGGTCAGCACTCGCAGAATGTCCAGAGAAGTCTCCTTGCTGTAGATGGGGATAGTCTCCTGGGACACCTCGACCAACAGATCGATGATATCAATGTCTCCCTGGTTTTTGAGAATCATCTTCATGGTCTTTTCGTTGGGGAACCGGCCGTAGGCAAACAGGTTCTCGATTCCGGTTCCCACACTGTCCCAATTCTGCTGCTCAATGCTTCTCTGAATGAAGACATTGTGCAGCTCGGCCTGGGTGGCCAGTTTTCGGTCGCACGCCTTTTGGTAGACCATGGTCACGTCCTCGTCAATGCAAGAGGACAAGACCGCGGCCCAGGTGTTTCCGTCGCACGAGACAAAGTTGATGTTGGTGAACGCCAGCACTCCTCCGGTCTTGTTGTAGTGAGCAGCAGCTCGGATGTACGCCTCGGTCACCAGCTGGTTGTACTTGTACTGGAACAGCGGGTTTCGCAGACTAGGCACCAGTCCTGATGCTCGAGTGAAGAGATCGTCGAGAATCTTGGCCTGAGTGGCGTGTTTTTTCTCGTCCACCACTCCTCCTGCCCCAATGCGGTTCAGCTCGTTCATCATGAGAAGCAGTCTGTCGAGAGACTTGATGGTGTTCTGGGCGCCAGAGGGCACCTCGAACAGAGGCACGTGCACCTTGTTGTACACCGACTCGTCGCCGTCCACCAAAAAGCTGCAGTCAATCTCGGCTTGAGACGGACTCTCCAGCATATACGTCTGCCGTCCATCGCCCTTGTACGAGTCAGCAGGAACGATTCCAGAGATGCTCAGGTACTGTCTCCAGGCGTTGAGGGCAGACTGGTACAGCGAACCGTCGTTCAAAACCCGGCAAATATCATGGGCCAGCGTAATGTCCACCGCCAGCTGTCTTCGGGCAATCTCCTTGGACATGGCTGTCAGCTTTCGGGCCAGCTTGACTCGAGTTTGGGCCAGAAGAACCATGTTGTGCTCGGCGTCGTCCAGTTCCTGGTTTTTCTGTCCACCAGCCCTCTTGCGCATATAATACAGCTGCTTGTTTTCTGCGGCAACATGGCGTCGCAGCTGGTGACTCAGACGGGTCAGCAGCGTGGCTTCGGTCATAATCTTGTTGTCTGTACCGTCAAGAGTGTATCCAACGTAGTCAACGGACACGGAATGAGACACTTTTCTGTACAGTTTGAGAATCTCGGAGACATGGGCGCTGTGGGCGTGTTCAGGCAGCGAGTTGAGATCTTCAAAAAGCACTCCCAGTCGCTTGGGGTTCTCCCATGTCTTGTTCTTCTCCGTGAGCTTCTTGACGAGATTAGAAAGAGACTCGGCAGTTGCAAGTTTCCACTGATGCGCCTTGGTGTGGTGCGAATGCTCAGTCTTGGGAGCAGTCTTGCAGAAGGCCTTGAACAGAGTCAGGGTCGTGTCAATGTCCTGTCTTGCCCAGTACGAAGCCGCGTCCAGAAGCGACTTGGGCGGAATCTCCAGACCGTGGGTCTCAGCCAGCTCCAAAAGAAGGGCGACCTGGTGCTGCTGTCGGGCGCGGGACATGGCGACTCCAATGAGATACGAAACGACCTCGGGGTTGTCCTGTGAATGGTTCTGTGCAGCAGTGACTGTAGCCGCATGCAACCGACCAGACTTGACAGTCGTGGACTTTTCAACCACAGAACAGAGATACTCCAGCGAATGAGGTCCGTCGGCAGAAATGGGACCGGCCATGTTGTAGAGTCTATGTTGACTCAGCAGAATCGGCACGGGGTTGAAGTTGAGAAGCCGCTTGTTGATCTGACTCACCCAGACCGCATGGGTATGCAAGTTTCTGTCCATGAGCATCTTGATGAGCGTTCGAACAACAATGTGAGTGAACGGCTTTCGTTTTCGGAGCTTGCCTCGGTCGTTCCATCTTCCAATCACCTCCAGCAGTCTCTCCAGCACCTGCTCCTTGCCGTACTTGTCACACATCCACAGGTAGAACTGGTCTTCGTTGTGGGAAATGACCCAATTCGAGTGAATGTCGCTGTTGGTCCACTGGTCGTGCTTGATGCCCAGAAAACTTCGCATGGTGTACAGAACGTTGGTGTTTCGCGTCTTGTCCACATTCAGGTCCAGACACTCCTGCAACATGGTGTACATGATATTTTCGGGGTCCATTTCCCGTGCCTTGTCCGCCAGCTCTCCTGACAGTCCGTCAATTGTAGTCATTTTGGCCTCGTCCTTGAGAAACTTCTCCTGGGTCTTAACGTACTCATATCGAGCCCTGTACCGAGTTTTGTCCCAGAATTCAGCGTCTTCTCCCTCCTGAGAAGAAACACGAGCCTCCACGAGCTCCATCATCTCTCTGGCAGTCCTTGGATTGACTCTCGTCTCTGAAAGAAAGTGCAGAATGTTATACGCCGATCCGATGCTCAAAGAGTACTCAATGTCGACTGTGGCCCTGAGCAGCTTGAGAATGCCCTCGGGAAGACGCATTTCCATGTAATGTTCGCAGTTCTGAACCACCGCCTCGGCCACCTTGTCCTTATCAGTCATCTGTCTCAACTTGTCCACCAGCTGATCTGTCTGGTTGGTGTGGCCCAATCTCTTGACTTTGGGCCATTGTGGCTGCTCAAAATGCGGTTTGGACGGCTTGGGGACCTCTTTGCGTTTCGGGGGCGGCTTGGGGCCCTTTTTCGGCTGCTTTTTCGGCATTTTTGGCGCTGGTTTCTCCTGGATCTGCCGCTCAACCTGAGGAAACAGATTGGGAATCGTCGTGCTGTGTCGTATCGACGTTAAAGACACAATTCCGGCATTATACCGCGGTAAGGCCGCGCGTAACGGGCCCGCGTTGTGTATTTTCGCCAGTCGCAACATCTTCACCGGCTAAAATGATGCGTTTTCGAAATACCGTCTCGAGTAGTGATGTGATCCGATACTTTAAACCTTTCTCTATAGGCCCACAAGGATTTTTCAACATAAGGTTGGTCACATGAAGAGCTGTGGGTAGAAGAAGAGGAGGATTCTAGGGTGTTATGGTGTGGTAATGGCGGTTTTGAGTAGAAAAACCTGATTCAATCACGTCTAATTACAGCTTAGTAAGCTCGTTTTTTGCTCACATACACACCATTACCAATTGTATGCTGCTGATTGGCCATCGTCTTGCATACGCGAGGCTATATAACATGTGGGGGTAGGGAGATAGTGAGAGATTGCAAGTGAATGAAAAAATATGAATATAGGGGATCTTCGGCATGTGTGTTGGTGTGCTCTTGGCAGTTTTTGGTCGTTTCGAGCGCAATCCCACGCTGACTAATCACACAGTACGCATACGGCTCCCGATCACCTTCCATAAGATGATCTTGGTGTGTTCAAAGTAGGGACACTAATATCGATGACTAATGAGGACGAATTCACGTCAAAAATACGTCGTACTGCTAAAAAACATACGGTCATATCTCTAGCTATCAAAAAATCTGGTTTGTCCCTTAACTGGAAACAAAAAACGATGGGCCCAACCGGGAATTGAACCCGGGACCTCTCGCAAATTGCCTAGGACACCCTAAGCGAGAATTATACCACTAAACCATCGGGCCAAAAGTTAATTTCCGAGGGCTTTGGAACAATACAACCAGACATCTCGCTTAGTCAGCGGCCGAAAAAAGAAGTGCTCAAAACCAAACAAATTGTTACTTTTTTTCAACAACTTTCTACGATACTCTCAGCAATGGGAGATAAATAAATTGAATATATAGACTGTTAGTTAGATGCGGCTTTACTCCACCGTAAAGACGCTGGTGGAAGAAGGAGGAGGCATACCGTCTTCCTGTTTGACGTCACTGTCGTAAGGAGGCCCCTCTGCTCCTCCTGACTTGCTTCTCATGGCCAGAAGTTCTTCTGGAGTCACGTTTGGCAGGTTGTGAATGAGCTTGAAGTGTCGTTTGAGAGAGTCCGAGCGGGCAAACACTCGTTCGCAGTGCATACATTCATATCTTGCTGTTGCATGTTGCGATTTGATGTGTCTGGTCTTTTCCGATCTTGACGAAAAGCCCACAATCGACCAGGCGCAATCTGGGTAGTCGCATTTGCACAGCCGGGTGAGATTGTTTTCGTCAAAGTGGGCTGCTAGTTCAGAGAGCTTTCTGAACCGTCCCAGGTGGCTAGGGCAGTGTGTGCACACGTAGACTCCCTTTTTGACCTGTGTAGCCTGGTTCCACATCCCGGGGTTGGCCTTTAGACGTTCCACGTTGGACATGGAGTTTGTGCTGGGCGCCATTCCTCTTCCAAACGGCGAGTCTGACGCTGGGGACGGCGAAGCAGACGATTCCTTCTCTTTTTCCACGTTGACGGTTGACGGCACCAGTTCCACAGCCCGCTGTTTTCTGGTGGTCAGTCCTTTGACCTTGTGCACTCTGTACGGTCTGAAGGCGAGTTTTTTCGGCGATTTGGGGCTGGGCACCTGCACCGAGCATGTGAACTGGGGTCCTTCAGTTGTGGAAGCCGACGAGCACGACGAGTCCGAGTCGCTTCCGGGCGAGTTGGGGCTTGTGGTGACGTAATTCGGCGAGTCTTCCTGGATGACTGCCAGCTGGGGTTCTGGACTTGACGATTTCGCACTTGGCTGTTCGAAATCCTTCATGCTGAGCATTGTTTTGCTGATACTGGGCAGCTGGTTGCGCTTGAACACCTCGACGTGAGGCGACAGTTGCGGCTTGGGCGGCGGTAGCATGTTGGAGGCGATATCGCCGTTTTGTCTGAAGAGCTTGGTCGAGAAAAAGTTGTCAATGTCCTTGAGGTACTTGCGGCTCGTTTCAAACGGCGTGTTGAGGTCCAAGGGACAGTAGTCCGAGCCCAGCTCGGAGCTCACGGGCGTCAGAGGGTATCCCTGGTGCAACGGCGTGCGTGGATACGACGGCATCCGGCCCGAAAGCGGTGTGTAGCACTGGCTGTAGTAGTCGTTTGTATACGGCGAAAACTGGTGTCTGAGAGATGAGGCTGACAGAGGCATAGTCGCTGAATGGAGCGAGGGGGGCGGATGGAGCGGTGAAGGCAGGCCTCCCTGGCTGTGGGGTCCGTGGACCACGACCTTGAGGTCTTTATTTTTCCTGGCTGACATGGCAGGTGTAGTGGGTTCTCGTGTTCAGTCCATGAGGCTCGCTGCTCTTGTATATATATATCAGGTACAGTACATACCCCCCCCCGGAGCTTTGGTACCCCCAAAGTGGGCAGACAAAGAGAGCTGCCGAGTGCGCTTTTTGGTTCTCCTCAGCCACATCCGTCTGGCAACAAGAGCTGACGAAGACCCGAGCAATGCAGCGGAGCCCTAGAAAGCAACGATTGGATGCAAGGACAATGGGGGCCGCCATGAGGCCTGCATGACGCGGGAGGGGAAGCGCAAGTGGCTTGTGGCATGTGGAGGAGGTTGGAGATACTGGGAGAAAACTGGCCCAGATGGGGGTCATAAGAGGGGGTTATGGAGCTGGGAGGTGGTGTTTCGGGGGATCATTACTACGGCAATGCAACTACTATTCGCGGCTAGGATGGTTTTTTCACTTGCCTACTTCTCTCTGTTTCACAACTCGTATCGTCAGTTAAGCTTGTGGCAGAGAAAAAAAGGTAAATGTGTGGAGGATGTTATTTTTGTCAGAGTGACTTGTGACAGCAGATGCATGTCTCGACCAGCTGTCAGGTCTCGACCATCAACACCCTTGTTCTTAGCACCGTGAATACGAGGCAACGGCTTTTGGAAAAAAAAAAGATTGGGCTAGACAAACAGGAGCGCTCTATTGTCTCCACACATCCCAATCCGTCCTGCACACATACGGCCCATGCAGGTGATGCAGCTCCCGTATAAGTAATTATACACAGCTGCGCACATGCAGATGATTGGTCAGCTGTGCTCCGGTATTATGACGACAAGTGGAGACGAAACCACCAGTCAAGGTGGTTATTTATTTCCGAGCACCGTGCCTCGTGGTGGAGAACCCCAAATGATGTGTCGCGATTAGCGCCGTTTCACGCTAGCCAAACCCTCTCGTATAACCTACGCCCTAATCCGACAAGCTCACTCAGGGCCTTGTCAAAGTCAAATACACCGCACGGGGCATACCGTCGGAGATTACCAGCGGAGTGCTAGAATGTGAGCTGGCAGGTGCTTGGTCAGCCAAAAGTTGGGGGTCAACAACAAGAGCAACAGATAATATCTGTCACGAGGCTCTGTTCGGCTCTTTCTTCTCACGAGGGTCTCCTGGGAAGTATAGCAGGGAGTTATGCCGAGTTGCGGTTGCCCTAAAGATACAAAGACGGACAGGGAGGTCGGCTAGTCGGGGTAGAAGGACCCTTTTGGCCAGCTCAATACTCGGCTCGGCCGTAGAGTTCGTCTTTGGTCTGGCGATACGAGCAACCTTCGACGGCGGTGACGATCAACCTTTTGTTGGCATCCATGCAAAAGTCAGCTGGAATAATAAAACTGAGACAGGAGGCGTTGAGAGAGTGAGACAGGGAGGCCTCACGGGATGACTGACTGAGTTATAGACGACTCAGTGACCTGTCGTTCTACTTGTAGTGCTCTTGATCTTCTCCGGAGGGGTACCGCCTCATTGATACAGAGTTGAAGTTTTCTCTCTTTTTTTTATTCTTCGTTTCCGCTTTCAAGCAATTGTTGCGTCAGACTGTGGAGTGCAATATCGGTACGATAGTGGATATCAGAGAGAGTAAAAGAGTAAAGTGTGAGAGTGGAAAACGAAGTGAAGGCCTCCTGTCTGCACTGAGATTGCACTCGTGACTCATGGTCTAACATGGTCTAACAGTTATTCACTTCCAAACTGTCTCTTGGTATTTCCCTTTTCTGCCTTTTTCTTTACATTTTCGCCCCTTGCGTGTGACGTAAGTGAGTCGCGTGGAGTCAGACCAGACATGACAGAAGTATACCCTGGTATGAAGTCATTGTGCAACTCTGCTTCACTTGTCCATGGAGTAGGGTACTTGTACAACTAAGACTTGCCTATTCGTTCATTTCTCTTGCACTCGTCTACACTCACCTCCAATCGGCTAGTATAGCTGGTTGAGGATGGCCCAACAACGCACTTCGCTAATTAGCCCAAAGAGTGGTACACTTGTACTCGTACAATGTATGCGCTTGCAAATGTTTTCTTTCTCATGAGGCTAAATGCATATATTATTTGCTCACACCCATTGTCAACGTGAAACGCTCAAAAGTCACACCACACGAAAAAAAGGTTTCATTGTCGGAGGAATCCTAACCTCGGAACGGCCATAGGGTATATAGCCGATGGCTTAGTAAGCCAAAATGAGGAAGTGCAGTGGTGCAGAAATACAGCAGACGTACAGTCCATGTGTGTGCCCTCCTACTCGTACATTGGAGAACCATACAGTCTCCTCTCCTCGTACCGTACTCTCCACTAATCTCCGATGTTCATCTTATTTTTCCATATTAATGCGTGTCAATAGGTCATTAATCAGAGGACATTAATAAACGGAAATTAGCGAGAACCTCAGATCAGCTCATTCGTACCATACCGGATAAATGAGACTATACACGTTACAATAATCCATGATTGAGTGTGGTCTAGAAATTACTGCACTTGAAATACTGCACTATACTTACTTGGGAGTTTGTTAGAATCATACAAGTAGTGGGGGTGTACTGTATACGCTATCAAAGGAGCTATGACAAACACCTTCCCCTCATCAAAGTCACGTGACCAACCGTTTTCGCCACTATTATTCCCCCCCTCGGCCACGTGCTCATTTCCTCTCTGGGTGTAAATTATTCCACCTTCATTCTCCTTCCGCTTAAGCCAATCATACCTCAGCCTTTGTCTATTTCCCCGTGGAGGAGTAAGTACAAGAAATAAGGTTTTCCAGCAAAAGCATAATTGCCTATCTTGGTAGACCTCCATCTTCACGACACGTTGTTCATTTCTTCACCAACCACACGATGGACGTGAGTATTGCTGTTTGTGAGGGCAGCGGAGTGGTCTAGAATGTCACACAAACACGTCGACGCGCCCCATATCGCTCTACGCGTCGTTTTCGGCCCATTGACTAGTCGTCCCTGAAAGACTGCATGACGTGTGGCGAACCTCATTCAGAGCAGTCACATGGGGTTTTTGAGGATAGATGAAAGAGATAAGAGGCTGATCTGGGACACGGATTGGGCAGGGGAAGATGTGTGTTTGTGTCTGTGACAACATGGGGCTTCGGGGATGGCTCATTGAGCGAATATATGCATCCTTGTGGCTGGTGAGGTACACTAGCCACATGCACGTGAAGAACAAGGATCTCTCTCTTCAGAGTACTTGTAGAGATCCATGGTTTGGTGGTTCTGACTGATTGTTTCGATGTTGGGTCAGCTGACTGAATATTTCATCTCACTTGGATCATTGGTTCATTAGTCTGGGTATCGAACGAATACAGTTGTTCAACTACCTACTCTATGGTCAATGATCTGGTGCAGTCTGTGGTTCAGTTGAATATAGCGGTTCAATTATCCAGGTCTGATTCTCACCATCGACTCAGATTGTTCAGTTATAGCGAATGTTCTTAACAATCAAGTTGACATCACTCCTCAATGATCTATGGCTTTTCTCTGACTTGGCTGTGATTGTACATCTGACGTGATTGTTATGACTGTTCAATCGTTGTCAATTATCAGAACCTGTCATCATCTATGTCTGCTCATTGACCTCATATGAAATTTCTTGGTCCTCAATGATACCCTGATCAAGACAGAATGGGTCCGTTCGCGACCTACGGCCGCTCACTTCCGCTCGTACTAACTCAGCACCTCAAGAAATTCGACAACCCCAACATCCCGTGGCGACCCATTGTCATGGGATGCGCTGTGGGCGACTATCTCATCAAGACCTACCTGTCCTACCGACAGTACCAGGTGTACAAGCGAACTGAGGTTCCTGCCTCTCTGCAGGGCATTGTGACCCAGGAGAAGCTGGTTGAGGCCAACGACTACTCCATGGCCAAGATGCGGCTTTCCTTTGTCGAGACCTCGGTCAACCTGCTCGAGTTCTTTGCCACCATCTCCTACAATGTTCTCCCCAAGATTTACCACGTGACCAAGATGGTGTTCATCAAGAAGATTGCCCCTAAGCTTGCCGGTGCTTCTTTCTTTGGATCCCAGACCCTCTACAACCTTGCCCTGTCCACCCCCGTGCACACTGCTGTTGCCTTTAACGTCGTGAGTCTCCTTGGTACCCTGACCTCTCTGCCCTTCTCCTACTACCGAAACTTTGTGCTGGAGAAGAAGTACGGCTTCAACAAGATGACTCTCAAGACCTTCTTTGCCGATCTTGTCAAGGAGGAGCTGATCGGCGGTATTGTCCAGGGCCTGTACATTGGTATCTTCGAGAAGATTCTGCTCAAGTTTGGCCTTTCTTTCGTTCCCTACTTTTCTGGCTTCCTGGTGGTTCTGCAGATTGTGCTCATGTACGCTATCCCTACCCTGATCATGCCCCTGTTCAACAAGTTTGAGAAGCTCGAGGACGGAGAGCTCAAGGACCGATGTGAGGCTCTGGCCAAGAAGCTCGAGTTCCCCCTGTCTGACCTCTTTGTCATTGACGGTTCCACCCGATCTGCCCACTCCAACGCCTTCTTCACCGGTCTGCCCTGGAAGAAGCAGATTGTGCTGTACGACACTCTGATCGAGCAGTGCAACACGGACGAGATCGAGGCCATTCTGGGCCACGAGCTGGGCCACTGGAAGAAGAACCACATCATCTCTTCTCTGGGTCTCGCCAACCTCAACTTCCTGCAGCTGTCTCTGGGCTTCCTGGCCTTCGCTCATAACGAGTCCTTCTACGAGGCCATGGGCTTCTTCAGCAACGACCGACCCGCAGCCTACGTGTTCAACACCCTGTACATTGTCATCATCACCCCCTTCCAGCACCTGGCCACCCTGGTGACCAACTACGTGTCTCGAAAGCACGAGTTTGAGGCCGACCAGTTCTCCAAGGACCTCGGCTACGGTGACGCTCTGGCCAAGAGTCTCATCACCATCCACCACAAGAACCTCAGCAACTACGATGGCGACTGGATGCACAACATGTTCTCCCGATCCCATCCTCTGCTCATGGAGCGACTCAACGCCATTGGCTACAAGCCCAAGGCCAACTAGTGCGCACCTAGTGTTGCACGTATTTAAGGAGATGTATAGTATGTAGTATAGTAAGTAGTCAACAACTGAATTGAACGGAAACGTAGAGCCCTTTTAGGACTGAACAGGCATGAAAACATGTCTTCAGCTATAGTACCGGTACTTGTACCGGTGAGCTATATTACGAAGAAGAATGCCTGCAACTGAGAGGGCAATTAGGTTGAATAAAACGGCTGCTATGATATTCTAACTGCTCTGGGTTGCATTCTTATGCTGTAGCCCTTACCTTTCTCTCACCTACTTGTAGAGACAATGCCGCTCATAAATGCCCTTCATGCACATTTGTATCAGATCCGGAAAGTAACATTAACGTTGGACCCTCAAGCAAAGGCTGGCTGATGTAACATTCAATATGAGTCATCTATAATACTTGTTTTTCACATCTCGTTCTTGGAATAACAGCTTGATAGGAAGTTGAATAGATGAAGGTATGTGTCTTGCTTAGCTTGAGAGTTGTCGAGCAAGCAAATATATCCACAAGTCCATATATTATAGTACAGTACTACACTAGCCAAAATACCCACCTCTGCCCTCTCTTTCCACACGGCACATTGGTATCCGGAACTCTGATTTTATCTCGATAATCTACATGCATGAGGAGGAAGGGTGGAGAGAGTGGATCTTCAGGAGACTTGGAGATGGGGAAAAACGACAGAAGGAAATGGTTTGGGGTCTCAATTGAATTACCCATAAACGGATCACTACTCTGTGAACTTGTAGCACCTCAATTGCAGCTTCTATCTAGAATTGACAGTTCTCTTCAGTAGAAGTTGTAGATATAAATGTACGCCACGCATCTTCATACAAAGAAAGTTGAAAGTCAATTGACCTCGAGAAACGGTGACGTGGAGCGTTGTTAGTTACAGAAACCGGCGAGATACGTATTTGTAGTAAATCAACAGTTTTATCATCTTACCATTCTAAGACTTCTTCATCTAATTGACCTCACCTCACTGCCTGTCTAGTCCATTAACAAAGGTCTATCAGCACTTGGCTATCAAGACTTAGGATCTCCCTCCTTCTCAAACAGACAATCTGCCCTCTCTTGCATTTGACATCAAACTCTCACGTCGTTTACCTCTGTCTTGTCTAATCAATCAGATCAACCTTGTCTGCTCAGAAATGTCTATATAAACCCTTCAGGATCCGTATATTTTCCACAGTAAGCAATCAGCTCCCCTCCACCACCTTCCCTCAACATGAAACTCTCCATTTTCACCTCCATTGCTCTTCTGGCTGCCTCCGTGTCTGCCCTGCCTGCTCCTGCTGACGAGGCCTCCTACGAGTGCCACAAGACCTGTGGAACTATGATTCTGGACTCCCGAAACTGCGCCGAAGGTGACTCCTGGGGCTACGATTGCATGTGCAAGCCCGGAACTCCCTTCTTTGACGCCGTTCAGCCTTGTATGGAGTGTGGAGCTGCTCTCTGGAACGACTATGGAAAGTACCTCGAGCCTCCCCTGGGTTTCTGTGGTCTTCCTACCAAGCCTAACTAGAGGATAGAGTGACAAAGTCTCCTGGAGTCACTCCCTCATTAGAGCCACCTCTTTAACTACGATGTGATGATTAATGATAATGAATGAATGACTATGACTTAATTATATGGTGTAATTAATACTTGGAGTTCGATAGAAGTATGGAAGTGGTATCAAATTAATAAGAAGGGTTCAAAAGGCCAGAATTTCAACTTCTTGTGTGTACAAGTAAGTCAGTTATATGAATTTTCTTAGTTCTACAATTCTTAGGCATCAAGCATTTGAAGGTTGACAATGCCATCTGAGAAGCCAACCCCATGAATACTGTACCACTACAATAGTTACCAGAGCTGATATAATGGAATTTTCAACTTCCTGATATTCTATTGCACCTCAATGAACTGTGGTGTGTGCAATATCACAGTCAAAGTCCTCCACATATCAACATCGCATATTAGCCATAGTGCAGAAGGAAATCATTGGTCTGCAGAGTACTGTAGGGCTCAAAATGCAGTGGAAGGGCTCATTTCATCATTTTTTCGCCACACGTGACTTTTTTAGCCTAGTAAAACGGTCCAACACAGATTTTTGCCAGTTGCGGCCATATCCTGGTGAAAATACGGCTTCCCGTCCGATCAGCCATAGTCAAGCACCAGAGAGCCTAGTTAGTATTGTAGTGGGAGACCATACGAGAATCCTAGGTGCTGCAATTTTTTCCCACAGCTCACGAGCGTCAGCGAGTGGGCTGTACTTTTGGTTTTTATGCTTAGTCAGCTTATCGCCATAGTTAGTAGTAGAGTGTTTGAACGGGAAGAGCTGTTGACGCAGGGCGTGGGTCATCTGTTGTGGCAGTCAAGCAGTCGTCTTTATCTCTTAACGCCATTCGTTGGTTGCTGTTGGCTTCTTTATTTCATCAGTCGGGTTATAATTACTACAAGTCCTGTACTTTGATGGTAAAGAAGGGTTTGTTATTGTTACACAAACACCTTGTTGAAAGTCCCAACAAAATACTTCAAAGTGTTCACCTTAAATGCGAGAGATCTTTGAATCAGCACAGCTCAGTCAGAAATGATAATGCAAGGTCGAGACCTGTTCCACTGAAACCACCGTACTTTTCTCTTTCCAGCGATACCCATGATGACCGTATCACAGTGAATGCAGGAGTTCACAAGGGTCGGTAATACGAGAACGTAGACATCTCCATACTTGGGTTGGTAATACGAGAACGTAGACATCTCCATACTTGGGTTGGTAATACGAGAACGTAGACATCTCCATACTTGGGTTGGTAACACTCGAACTACGTTCTCGTATTACCTCCTATAGATTGGTCGGAAACATTCAGGCTACGCCTTCATATTTCCTCCTACAGTTGGAAACTCGCTACGCTCGTTTCCTGTTCGATAAATATACGCTGATGCATTTTTATTTTTATGTACTCTACCTCGACTACACACTCTAGTTGACCAGAGCGGAGGCGGTGGCAGACTCGTACTTCCAGGTAGGAGGCAGAACACCAACAGACTTGTAGTATCGGGCAAGTCGGTGGATTCGGGACTCGATGAGAATGAGTCGGAACTTGGAGTCGGCGTCCTTTCGGTTCTTGTCAAGGTGCTTTCGCACGGAGACAGCCTTCTTGATAAGGTGGTAGAGATCCTCGGGAATCTCGGGGGCAAGGCCTCTCTGTCAGCATATGTTCAAAAGTTTGAATCAACCAAGCAGAGGTTCTGGTTACCTGTGGTCTCAGTAATCACACTGTTTCCACCTACATGTTGTAGCGAGACAGACGAGAGGGAACAGGCAGTTACTCTTTGTATGGAACTGAAGCAGCAACATACAAAGAGTATACTCTGAATTCCACTCACTCGGTGGTGCACTGGAGGACAGAGAGTTGTGGCAGAAAAAGAACCTCGGGTTCTTCAGTCAATGCTTAACTCTCATCCTACCATTCACACCACCGCTGGCTTCAGGTCCACAACCTCTGTGTTAATAATACCAATACTCACCGTTGGACTTCAGGATTCGCAGAATCTTGTTACCGGTGGCAACCTTGACCTGAGAGACACCGTGGGAGTCTCGCAGGAGGACACCAATCTGGGAGGGGGTCAGACCCTTTCGAGCGTACTTGATGATCTGCTCAACGACAGCGTCGGGGGTGAGCTTGAACCAAGAAGGAGCGTTTCGAGAGTAGGGGATGGCGGAGGCGCTCATTCCCTTTCCTTTGCTGTGCATTCGACCCATTTTTGATGTATTTGTTGCTGGAGATGTGGACTTGAAAAGTTTCAATTCGCTTTTTGTCGTTGGGAGGTGACGGTTGGAAAGAGTGGGTCTCTGTGACTGTTTTCCCAATTGGGACTGGTCATGTGCCGAGCTTATTTTGAGAGACCTTTTGTGTAACCAAAACCTTAAAATCGGTGTACTTTATGGAGATAAAAAAGCTTATTTCAGAAACGTGGATTACTAAGCAAATATACGATTACTAACCTGATTACTAAGCAACACTGGGAAATGCTGGTCAAGAGTTTCAAAACCTATCACAGAGGCAACTGAGGTGGTACATGGGCGGAACAATACTCACTAGCGACCTTAGTAGTTGTGAAATGAGTTTATGGGTGAGGATGCTGTCATTCTGTAGTGTGATCAGGGGTGACAGAGAGTAAGGATTCTAAGACCACATTCATGTGATACGACTCTACAAACACATGCCTATTGTTGACGTAATAATTCAAGATTGCTGATTCGATGTTTGATATCCATTTACTCTCAGTGTGCCTCTTCGGTTCCACCAATGGTTTGCGATTCAATACTTTACAGAGATAATCTGCTACACTGCTCAAAACCATACAAACTCTTTGACAGTAGCTTCTTTTCGAGAATTGTCGTCTTCAAGTAATTGATCTTCAACCTCTCAAGACTTCAACTTCAATACAACTTCTCTTTGACGAAAGGACCGGTGCACTTGTGTCTGTGCATGTTCATCTACTTGTAGTCTCTGGTGAACCTGCTGTTGACGACATCCAGACCCAGCCTTCTTTCTTGTAATCTGTGGAGTTTGTTGGATCATGTTAGTTTGGAAAGGTATGAGCAAGTGTCCTACTACCAAGACTATAAGAGCAGACTAACAAGACACAAGCACCCAATGGCCCCATTATTGGCCCACTCTCATTCATCCTTGTTTCCTTGTCATTTAATGAACATGACGAACTTGTACAGCTTCCCATTGCAGCCGTTTGTTCAACATAGCAAGCCACACTTCACTGTCGAGATGTCGAGATAGATGATGACGAAGACACTTCACATATACAACACACACATGAAGACTACTTGTACTTGTAGAAGCTCGAACCCCAGCCCTTGTACTTCCACCCTACAAGTAGTCTCACCCTTATCTAACAATCCCATTGTCTGTAGCAACCCTTCTCCTGTCTCATATCTCTGAGGTTGATGATCACCACAACATTGCACATCCAGAGTTACAAAAGCAATCATAAGAGGGAGATAGAAACAGACTCTTCAAAGCACCTATTCGATGTCAATTTCGTCCTCAGCGATAATATATCACCATTTGGACAATGAGGCATATTATTCGAGCCATTTTTTTCCGACTAAGAATAGAGTTGACAATATGCGAGATAACGGATTAGCTTAGAATGACCACCAAGGGGCGTCAAACCGCAAGAAAGCGTCAAAAGGCGCCAAAATGACATCAGAACGTGTCATTCTACAATTACTATTCAGAAGTATTCATTATGCGTACGTAAGTCGTCATATCGGATCGTCAGAGCTTGGCTAGCTAGTTGATGGAAACCTCCTGGTCCTTCTCGATGGACTTGATGTTGGGGTCGGACTCGAAGGTGGAGACATGGTCGGCGGGGATGTCGGCACTGTGTTAGTAGGAACGAGATTAGCCAGTGGTGGTTGGTGGTAGTGTCATGTGTGTGATGAAGGCGAGGGACTCAAGATGGCTGGTAGACAACGACAACGACAACACCGACGACGTTAGCGAAGACACGAAGAATTGAGCGCCATCCGTGTATCAATCGTCATCCTGTGAGTCAACAGCAGCCACCCGTCACCCCATCACCCCATCTCCCATCTCCCACCACCCACCTCCTCCCAATTGCACGCACGGCACTGGTGGCGATACCACCAACACGGCAGTTGTAAGGAGGTATACCAATAAGATAGGTACCCCCCATCATTGAGCCATCTACGAGGTGCAGCCCATTCCACGTCTCCACGACATTGCCTATGTCACTCATGACACGTCGTCTCCTCCCCTATACTCACGCAAAACCGTTGATGAGGTCGTACTCGTGGGTCACCTTGCCGCCAATGGACGAGACCTTGTCCTTGACGTCCTTGACCTGGGCGGCGTCGGAGTCCTCCTTGAGAAGAATGATGTATTTCTGGTCGGGCATGTTTTTCGAAAGTGCGGTGCGAGAGGTAGACAGAAGTCGTTTCAGTAGCGGGAGAGAAGACATGTTTGGTCTGCAGTGGCGTTATCGTTATCATTGCTGCATTAAGGTTTGGGTGGGGTTGCTCTTGGGGATGACGTATGCGTGGCGTTCGAGGTGAGTGAACGAGGGATATAAGGGAATTGGAGGGTATTTATATTGCGAGGAGGTGACATGGACAGTGTCATCAAAATGGCACAAAACGTGTGTCTATCACAAGTTATGTAATCAGCCTCAATGACCCACTAGCGGATTACAGGAGTAAGTAAGTTAGTTGGGAGAGATAAGTATTATGCTTTGATGTTGGATTTTAAATGTAACTAATATAGTTGGGAGAGCTAAGTAAATTAGTTAGGAGAAGATCACTACGAAAACACCAAAATGAAGACACAGCCAACAATTAGCATCCGAACTCACTCCACACTGTCAAAAAATCAGTTATCACAGCGTACGACCCCTTCTCACACCCACAACCACGCCCTTCCACTCACCGCCTGATCTTCATGCATGTTAGGCAGCCTTGAAAAACGCTCAATGAGACCCTTGTACTTTTGTTAAGCGAATACGAGTATGTTACCGGCTATGCAGAGCGAATTGACCGGTCAGAAATCCATATTTCCCCATTGAGCCGCCCACACTTCAGCCAGCTCAAAAGACACCCCATTTTCCCACGCAGTCTATCTCAGTTTGCGTTTCGATGCTGCCTTAACAACGAATAAGAAGCCTTGCGATGGGGGCGTACAATGCACCCCTGAAACGGGGTATATAAAAGAAGGAAGTGGGCAATCGAGATCTCATCTGAACTACCATCACGTCTTGCACCATCTCCATTGAGCGAAGACATCATCGACAGCTCAAATAACCCACCAACAGAACCTCTTCCACCCGCATAAAGTTCGACTAACCCACAGATCACATATCTCACGCCTACAGCTTTGCTAGCAACTTACCCCTCAACCACAAGATGAGCTTTGAATACAAGAATTCGGAACAGGTGCTGCGAGAACTCGTCAACATTGACGGCCACCTGACCATCCAGGACCGAAAGGAGCTGGCCACCGCCATTGGCCGGGCCGAAATGAACGCCCTCACCTTTGACTGGGGAGGAACCGTGGCCGCCTTCTCGGGCTTCATCTATCTCTACAAGTACAAGCCCCAGAAGTATCTGGGCACCACGGGCAAGAAGATTGCCACCTACGGCACTCTGATCCTGGGTGGAATGCTCATTTCCGCAGGATCGCACGTCTACTTTGCTTCCACCCTGGTGAACCAGTTCCAGGGCCAGGAGTACCCCCACAAGGCCGCCCAGCTGGTGGCCACCTCCAACCTCGCTCTGTGGTGGGCCTACTACAAGATGACCGCCGAGGAGCCCCAGAACTCGCTGTCCAACCCCAAGATGCTGCAGAACATGGAGGAGCGGCTCAATCTCAAGAAGGGCACTCTGACGTCTCTGGCGCCCACCAAGAACCAGATGCCGCTGCCCAAGACCGAGCAGGACAAGCAGAACGAGACCAAGGACGAGCGGCCGTGGAAGAAGCTCGCCAGCGACTCTTTTGGCAACTCCAAGAGCGACATCTGGGGAGAAGAGCCCGAGAAGGCCCAGGAGCCCGAGACTCCCAAGACAAAGTCGTGGGACGAGATCCGAAAGGAGGCCGGAGTCCAGCAGGGTACCTGGGGCAAGCCTGCTCCTGCCCCCTTGCCTCCCAAGGACGCTGGAATCCCCCAGACTCCCATTTCCGAGCGACCCAACGCCTCGTCTTCGGATGAGGACTCTCAGGGCCTTGGACTCGCTCAGGCCGAGTTTGACCGACAGCTGGACCTCGAGCGAAAGGGATACAAGTCCAGCGACGACTTTTCCGAGAGCGAGAAGAAGTGGAAGTAGACGACACGAGCCAGGAATCATATGTATATAATCAACTAGATCTGAAATGAGGCAGTAACAGTACAAAACAATTGCAAGTATATAAATGACTCTAATAGATCAATTGACTGATTAGAGATCACTGAACAAATTCAGTCAATGCTACAAGTACTGTACTATCTGCTCTTCATTGACCAAGATCATAGCACCCTGCTTCTACTGCTAGCCTTCTCACTCACTGGTTCATGCAATTGATCATGAATTACGTCTTACTGAGGTGTGTTCAAATCACTAGAGCTATTCTTGACACAGTTCTTGTGTTCTTTCAATACAGCTTGATTGTACATACTTCTGCTCTTTCATCGTCTACAATTCCATGTCTCTACCTACAACCACCTTATTCATATAAATCATTAAGTCTATAAATCATGTCCGTGTGGAAAAGCCCCTTCAGCTCCTCTACAAATTCTCAACATACTTCAGATCCTCGTTGTACTTGACGTCCTCGGCGTCCAGCTTGCTCTCGACTCGCTTGGCAGCCTTCTTGACCTGCTCGGTCTCCTCGGGGGTGAAAGAGAAGCCCTTCTGGTTGAGCAGTACGAGCACGTGGAGCGATCGCTCGAGCGAGGGAATGTGTTCGTCGGTCTCCAGCTCCTTTACGAGAATGTCAAACACCTGACGCTTCTCCTCGGGTTTCATGAGATCGGTCTCGGACTCCAGGATACCGGTGAGAACTCCGAGAGTCTTGCTCTTGATCTGGGGAGCAGCGTCGGGTTTCAGGTGTCCAACGACCTTCTTCAGACCGTCAGACTCCTCAAACTGCTTGTATGCGTCGTCGCAGTTTCGAATAGCAGAAGCCAGCGCAAACAGCGACTTCACCACGACCTCGGGGTCGTCGTGACCGGTCAGATCAACCAGCTTCTTGACTCCAGCGTCTCCCTGCTCAACCAGAGCCTCCTGGGACTTGGGGTTGTTCTGGGTAGCTGTAGCAACGACCCAGGCCGCGAGTTTCTGCAGAGACGGATGAGGAGAGCTCAATTGGGCCAGCAGAGGCTCCCACAGCTTGAGATTCTTCATCATGTTGGCATTGTCGAGGTTTTCGACCAGCATTTCAAAGTTGTCGAACGCAACCTCCTTGTCTTCCAGCTTGTTATCGGGCTGGGTGATGACGACCATGGCCTGGACCATGAGCTGGGCGTCATCGGGAGCTCCAAAGAGCTGGGCCAGCAGCTTGGGGTCTGGCGGAGGCTCGTTGGTGCCCTCCTGCTGCTGTTTGACCGACCAAGCTAGTAATTTGTCCATTGTGTGTTGTTTTGTGTTGTGTAGTGTAGAATAGTTTTCAGATCAATATATTTTCTCGTCATGCACCTTACTTATATCAGACGTGCATATAAAGTTTAAATGCCTAGAGAGAAGGAGAACCTTCCAGAATTCGGAAGAAGAATGCGGAGAAATTTGACAAAAATGGACAAAAAAGGACAATAACAGTTTGGAAGTGTTTGAATGATCGCTTTCTTGTCAATGACATCGGTTTTCTTGTGAATTTCTCTCTTCTACCGTCAAAATCTCTCTCTACCACCCTCGATCTCATGCATACCTCAAGGCACCATACTGAGACCTGAGATGGGATACAAGTAGTAAGGCGTCTACAGGCGGTCAAGTAGAGGCGGTGTTGTCAGACAGATGAGTTCAAGGGGAGGGGCTAACTTACCCCTGTGCTTATGTAATCATGGCTATACAAGCAGATGAGTGTATTCTGATAGATCATACCGTACCCTAGAATATCGATCTTTCTCGATACAAACACTGGAGACTTGATTTAAGCCTGATAAATGCTCTGTAGCTACAAGTACAAAAAAGAATGTAGGGCTCTCATAAAGGTCACGCTTGGTTGTTATCCCTTTTCTAGTTGTCGTAATGGTATGGTTCTGTATGTTCACAAATTAGTGCTGAATATTCCAACTAAATATTAAAGAAATGATTATTTTGTTGTATACAGATAACCTCTCCATCTTCAGTTCTCACAATACCTCTCCTGCTACTGTCCACTTTCTTAGTCGTTAATAAAATACAGTACTTACATACCTTGGTGCCATGAGCACATTGCCATGGGAACACCTTCATAAAGTGCACTCGCTTCGCTCGTACACCTACTTACTCCCCGGATTCAGAACATAATCCAACAAATAATCCAGGTTCAAACCCACCTCGCTTAACTGAGCAGCCTGCTGTTTCGTGATAGCCACACACTGCTGGTAGGTCTGAGTATCAGGTTTCACTCCATACAGCTGTCTGGCAAACAGCAGCACAAACTCCTCCACCATGGACTTTGCCCAGTCAGCAATACTGGACGCCAGATGGTTGTCTGTGTAGCATTTTCGGAACACCTCGGCCGTAGATCGGATCAGTCTAAAGTACGTCACCGCCACCTGAGCAATGTATCCTGGAATGTCGCCCAGCAGCTCCACCTGACGGGTGCGCTTGTGAATGAGGTTGCGACGAGTCTCCAGGTACACTCCTCTGGCCTGGTCTCCATGTCCCAGACGCACCAGAAGCCCCAGGGCGTGAGTGACAGCGGTGTTGGAGGTGTCTGTGGCCACATCGTCGATCAAATGGGCCACCAGCTCGTCCTGGCGCTGATGCAGTTTGATGTCCAGCACCTGTTGTGTGATGTCGGTGCTTTCCTTGTCGTCTTTGATGTTTTCCAGAATGATATCTGTAGCCTCGGCAAACCGTCTGTGGGCGATTTTCACGTCCAGGTCGTTCACCAGGTCGTCGATTTCACGCAGGTTTTTCGTTCGGCCGGTGATATCCACGGAAGACGACCTCGAATGGCCCTTGGAGCTGCTGAGACCCTGTAGCAGCTCTTTGTGGCCTCGGAGAGACGGGTTTCGAGCAGCGTAGTACGTCATGCTTTCTCTGAGCCGAATCTGCTGCTGTGTCTTGTTAGTGTCGTTCTTGCGGCCCTCGCCAGCCACCTTTTTGAAGGCTGACACGACTTTGGCGTGCTGGGCGGGCTTTTCTGTCTGGTAGACACACGTGACGCCTCCACAGACGACAGAAACGGCGTTAGGCACTACTGGATGGGTTCCTCGTCTCGAAACAGACAGATCGAGGAACTCAATGTCACTCAGAGGCCAGCATTGGTCTGCCACCAGCGTCTGGGTCTGTTGCATCTGCATGTTGTCCTTTTTTCTGTTTTTCGCCGCAATCAGAAGATGATCGTTGAGCAGAAACATGTGGACTGGACGCAGGGGTTTCCAGGTGGCGGCATTGAGCTGGTACCAGGCTCCAGACTCGGCCACCACGTGTCTACCGGGGATAGCAGGCAGGTATTTGACTGCTCCCTCGACATGCTTGAACAAAGACGCCAGTTCGTTGGCCCACATGTTTTCCAGCATGACCATGGAGTTTCTGTTTCGGGCCGACGAGTCCGGCAGAGCCAGCGACGACTGCGAGCTTTCCTGGGACTTGGAGGACGTGGATTCAAGCGCATCTTCGACCATGGCCGACACAGCAACATTGAAGTTGTTGACTGCCTGGCCGAGCGTCTTGACTTCGCCGTTGAGCGCCAGAATCTCCTTGTTCACCGTCAGAAACGAGTTGTAGTTGGTGTACATGGCCTCTCTCTGTTCGTCCACCAGTCGCGATTTCAGGCTCTTGAGCTTGGACACGAACCGGTCGACCTCCTCGGCGTTGGAGGTGGCCAATTGCTGCGTGACAAACGCGTGCGCGTCCAGATCCTCCTTGAGCAGCATTCCTGAAGCGCCCGAGGTCACAGGAGCAGATTTGGCCGGGGAAACGGCGGTTTTCGATTTCGCAGCAGGCACGCCTCCAGCAGCAACTGCGTCGTCAATCATGGATCCTGCGCCCATGGGCAAGCTGGGGGCCGCCGCAGCATCATAAGGGGCGCTCTGGCCGGGAATCCGGGCGCTGAAACGCCGCTTGACCATGTTTCCGACCCTCTCTCGGTCCTTATCACCGACATTCGGGAGTTGGAGATGTGTGCTGTCCTGAATGTACGGCTTCTGCTTCTGGACAGCAGCGGCCATGGCATGCGGGTTGGCCGTCTGTCGGTGCGACCGCAACGATTGGTTAGGAGGCTCCAGCGACATGGCTCGTGTGTACAGTGGTGATGAAGGTTGAGGTGGATTGGACATGCGTGTTTAACCTGGAGTTATTAAATTGCTTAGTAAGGGGGGTGATAATGTGCGGGTGGATTGAGTGAGTAAAGTGACAAAAATTGTGCCAAATGAAAATAGCAGCACTAGTGAAACAATTTGTAACATATATCCTTTCGTATTTATCTCATATAACCCCCTTTGAACTCCTCTGACGTATCATGTTTCAGACTACACCGTTGAACCTTAGTTAAGAGTGCTACTTAGGGTTTTAACAAAATGAGATTTCGAGTATGAGACAGTTCTGGGTTAATGAGGGTGTGTCTTTCGACAATAGGATCAGTCGCGCCTACCTCGGACACATGCTTACTAATCACCCCATAGCCTCGCTTACTAATCAACCTCTAACACTACTTTCGATTGACGCTTGTCACTTGACACCCTGAACTCTATACCCCAGACGATCGTCGAGAGTGAGTGGAGAGTAAAGAAGTGATGGTGAAAGGCTGATCAGTTTGTGCTCTTTGGGATTTGTATGATTTTTCTATTTTCGTTTTGTTTTTATCTTTTTTCATTGAATTTTCGCCATTTATTTTCACAATATCGTGGCTTCCCCATACCCCAGCTGAAACAAGGTGAAACATGTGATTAACTCGGGTTGTAGAAGAGCTATCGGTTTCGGAATTGTTTAAATCGAGAGGTGGAGTCGAGGGTAATCAGATTTCGAATTCGTTTCACAAAAAAAACGTTCTTTTTACTCCTATTTTGGTTCCCCGGAAAGATGATCCGAGCGTATTTCTCAACTGCAAAAATAAGCTCATGTTCGTGTATTGTGATTGTGAGAGAGGAGGACATGAATATTAGAGGGGGTTACATAAGGAAATCTGGTGATATTATTATATTAATCAATAGCTGGTGACTTGGTGAGTAATTCCCCGCTTCTCCCATCTCTCTAGCACCCCTACAACATCCTCAACACCACACACCGTCTCCTCTGTCTTCTCAACCTCCCAACCTTAACGTTACAGTGCAACAAAACATCACCACTTTAACATCACCACTTTTCAGACCTAGTCGGCCAACACCACACACCATGTCAATCACATCGGACGAGCTCAACTACCTGGTGTGGCGGTATCTGCAGGAGGCCGGTTTCGAACACACGACGTACGCCTTCCAGCGCGAGGCCGGCGTTCACCATCTCGACAAGCATTTCTCCAGCCGCATTCCGCTGGGAGCTCTGGTGAATGTCGCACAGAAGGGAATCCAGTTCATGGAGGTCGAGGCCAGCGTCAAGGAGGACGGCACGATTGTCGATTCGGACCAGAAGCCGTTTTCGCTGTTTGGCAACGACTACGTGCGCAGTGGGACGCCGGAGGTGGAGGAGGAGGTCCAGAATAACGCTCTCAAGGGCGCTGCCACGGCGTTATTAGCTGCTCCGGCAGACGCGGTGGTCAAGAGTGACGTGGCGCCTGTGCTGACTGCACCAAAGACTGTTTCTGCAGCTCCCATGACAGACTCGGCTACAAATACACAGGACACGCAGAATGCGGCGTCTCAGAAAGATATGACACGCAACGAGGTGCCAATAATCTCGTTAACGCCGTCGGTCGACGTGGGGTCCGTGTCGCAGTGCCAGTGGAGCCCGGTCGACAAAAATGTGCTGTTGACGGGAGCGGCAGGACCGGTAGCGTCGTTACTGACTCTGAACAAGGGAGAAGAGGAGGCAAATACCCAGGCGCTGCTGCCTACGCACGGCGACGAAATGGAGGTGGACACGGAGGAACACAATAATCACAATAATGGCAAAAAGATGACGATTTCGTCAACCACGAATCTTGCACATTCTCCTATTCCCCAGGGAGACAAAGATATCACGGCTGTTTCGTGGAACAGAGTCGGCACTTTGTGTGTGACTGCGGCGTTTGACGGCCAACTGAGACTGTGGACGGCCCAGGGTAAACTGAGACACATTCTCAGTTTACATCGAGCGCCGATTCTGTCGGTCAGATGGAACAAAACGGGCTCTTTGGTGCTCTCCATCGACTGCACAAACACGCTGGTGGTGTGGGATACAACGTCTGGAGAGGTCAGACACCATCTGAGTCTCACAGTGGCTCCTCCTCCTGCTTCAGCAGCCGTTTCGGCGGTATCTGCAGTGGTGGGAGACATTCAGGCTGCTCTAGGAGGAAACAATAAAGATGAGGGTCACCACGAGTCCACGGAACAGATTACGACCGGTTTCGACGCCGACTGGATCGACGGTCTCACGTTTGTCATGACTGGAGAGAACCACTCGATTGTGGTGTGCCGGGTGGGCGAAAAGCTGCCGTTACTGGTGTTCAAGGGCCACTCGGCAGGAATCAACGACATCCAGTTTGATCACGTGGGCCTGTTGCTGGCGTCGGCGTCGGACGACCACTCGGTGCGGTTATGGCAGGGCAGATCGGTGGCTTCCACAGCCACTCTTCTCGGACACACAGCTCCCGTCATGGTGGTGCGATGGCTTCCGCTGCTGAACGCGGCGAACCTCGTCGGAGGCGCTAACATTGGCACCATGAGTCTAGTTGTCAGTGCGTCTCTCGACGGAACTGCTCGTGTGTGGCTGCCTGAAAACGCCCGCTGTCTGGCTGTTTTGGCCCTCCATGAGTCTGCGATTTTCGCCATGGAGATCTCACCTGACAGAAAGTGGCTGGCGACCGGAGGAATGGACGGAGTGCTGGTTCTGTGGGACCTGGCGGGACTGGAGGACAATGAGAGCACCGAGGAGGGCGCCGGAAGAGCTCTGGCGCGTCTCGAGGTCGGAGCTCCGATCGACTGTATAGGCTGGAACCTGGAGAGCGACGTCATCTGCGTGGGAACCAGCGGCAAAAGTTATGTGGTGGAATGGAACGAGGGAATGAGAGAAATCAAGATGGTGGCATAGACATGAGAGGATTTGGAGGGACTAGACGGCTTGATGAGCTCGGAAAATATAATACACGATGTAATAATGTATATTAGCTAACGATGAATGAGAAGGTGGGGATTAAGGAGGCTTTTGTGAAAAATGATTACTTGACATTGATTATTAAGCTAAGAAAGGTAACATGAAACTGTACGTTTAGTAGAATAGGAAAATGAGACTAAATTGATGGTAGAAAAAGAAGCAAATGGTTCAAGAATGTTGAAGACACAATCAGATGGTTTCTAATATTCTTTTGTTCCTCTATATGCTTACTAATCTCGACTCTTAAGTAATTATGTTCACTCACTTGAGTTGTAACTTTACTTCCACTCTATTACTTTTCCACATGAACAAGATACCCTTTGAGATACAAAAAGAGATTATTGGCTACTGCGACTTGGCTTCAGTCGTCAGTCTTCATGACACGTGTGTTTCCTGGCGTCAGGTGTGTTCTGAAGACGTACTTGCTGCCAAAGTCAAGAGTAGAGTGCCATGGATGATTCCTGGAGAGCAAAACACAGGATTAGAAACGTGGGCTCTTTGTGCTCGGGTCATACTAGCGCGTCGCAAAGCCTGTGACTCTGGACAACTGGCAAAACTGGAGTTGTTGGACAGAGTTCACCTTGAGCACGCCAAAAAGCAAGAAGATCTGGTTCCACAGCAAGTAACCACTTTACCACCAGGGTACGAGGCTACCACTGATGTGTTTTACTTCAGATCTCTTGAAAAGGAAGGTCAAGGTTTGATAACGGTACGTTTGCAACTCTGTGGCTCGTCTCTCTACGTTGACGGCGAGTATGTGGTTGATTTGCACACTCTTGAGATCAAGCGCAACCGCGAGGGCGTGCAACACGACAATACCGTGCTGTACTTCAGTCTCACAGACATTCCGAACGTGTACGCGGGGGCCGAATGCACCATTGAGCTTCCCGACACTGCCATTCCCTATAAACTTGAATTCGGGGAGAAGCATGCTGTGGTTTATTACAGCATTGAGGTGGAAGGTGTTCAACGCGAGGACCCAGAGTCAAAACAGGTTTTTGTGATGAACAAAAAGCCTCAGATGAGCTACAAAGATGGACTTGTGTTTGATTATAACCCGGCGTTCATGAAGTTTATGATTACTCGAGAAGCTGTGTTTATGGTCGAGGTGAAAGACCCCCATTTCCTCACCTACTGGCTCGATTTGGACACGGGCAATAGAGTCCTAGTGGTCAAGTCTGAGTTCGAGCAGCCTTACGACCCTTGGACTCTGTGGTACGAGCATGTCATTACGTATAATGGGCTCCTGTTTCACTCATATGACGCGTACTATGTGCCCTTGGTGGTGGACCTCGACCATCTAGACCGGACATCATACAAGAAGGACCATATTATGTCATGGGATGTGATCGAGGACACCGTTCAAGGTAAAACTGGCTGTGAGAGCTTCTTTGGAGGCTCGTATCTGGAAACTGCAGACATGGCTACCTATACAACTTATGGAGTCAAAGGAGAACCTGACAACGAAGAGGTTATCTTTCCCGGTACGGTTGACGGGCGTTTCGGGTACTGGAAGTGGAGTAAAGACTTTGTCGATCGCATTATCGACAGGGCTCTTTTCGGGCCAGCAGCTATAGTCTTTGGTTAATGCATGAAGCGTGTGCTTTTTCCTAAACCAGAAAAGCTATAGAACGGTGCAGCAATAACGTGTTTACACCCACTAGCGCACATACCAATGCTCCTGCGTTAGATAGCGGTCTTGGCGGTGACTGCTGATAGTCCTATTCTTTTTCAACCTCTGAGACACGTTTCCGATGAGCTTTTTGTGAGATCCAACTTTCACCCCTGAAACTTTTAAAACGAGATCTAGACCCTGAGCTATGACGTTTAAGAAAAACGGAGAGTGCATTTTGGTGGAGAATCTGGAGAGTTGCACCTCCACTGGCGTTAATAGCTCAGCAAATTGCTTTTTGACAACGCCAGTCTTGTGTTTGATCGACGCGGATGCACACTAATAACTCCACCGTCCCCTGTTCAGCGTGATGATCGTGATAAATTCCATCTATGAAGTTAGAAGGTGGGCAACAGGAAGAGTAGGAAAGTCGACGGCTGGTAGAATGAACACATCAGAGATTAGTGGAGAAAGTAAGACAATCACCGTGGAGAAAGTGGAGAAAATGTTCACCACTATGATTAGTCAGAAAACCACATTGCGAAAACAATTTCATTCACATATTGACCTCACGCAACTGCTACATACATCAATCAGGCTTTTATCAACGCCTGTGCTTTTCTTATGCCTACATTTTAGCGCCGTTTTGGGACACCCATAGCTCTGAACTCTGGCTCAATAGATCATGCTTTACGCCCACTGATATATGACATTTGTGGTCAATCTGACGGTGGAGAAGGTGTATATAAGCCGTAGAATGGCTCGGTCTGTCTGTTCATCAGCACCATGAAGTTCCTCGCCGTTTTTTCCGCTCTCACCACCCTCTTTTCTGCCGTTGCAGCTCAAGATGCAGTGCTTCCTGCTGACCAGGCCACCTGGGACCTCTTGAACAGAGTCATGTACGTCTCTGGCAATGCTGTGTGTGTCGGACAGCAGGGCATTCAGTACCCTTTCACCTGTGACGCTTTCTGCTCTTCTTTTCCTGATTTTGAGCTCGTCACTTCGTGGGACAACAGAGCTCTGCTTGAGTTTGACATTTCCGGGTTCCTGGCTGTCGACCACAAGCGAAAGGAGTTCTGGCACGTGTTCCGAGGCACCAACACTCTCAAGGAGCAGGTCACCAACCTCCAGGCCCAGCAGCAGCCCATGGAAAAGTGGTACTCTCCTAACAAGGTGGAGTGTGACGGCTGTTCTGCTCACCAGGGCTTCCAGATCTCCTACAACAATGCCCACGAGCTGTTTGGAGCCAAGATGAACGAGACGTGGCAAAAGTACCCCGATTATAAGAACATTGTCACCGGCCATTCTCTTGGAGCTGCTGGAGCTTACCTCCATGGTCTTAATCTCAAGACTGCAGGCAAAGATCCTCTTGTCATCACCTCTGGACAGCCTCTGATTGGAAACAAGGCTCTGGCCGAGTTCAACGACAAGCTCTTCTTCGGAGACAAGCCCGATTTCACCCATCTTGGACCTGATCGTCAGTTTTACAGACTCACTCATCGAGAAGACATCATTCCCCGTCTGCCCTTCTGGGACCCCTACTACCACTCTGGAGGCGAGATTTTCATCGACTACCCCTGGGCCAACCCTCCTCTGGAGAACCTCAAGGTCTGTGATGGAGCTGAGAACCCCCACTGTGTTTTCTCCACCAGTCTTCTGGAAGACGCTACTATTGGTATTGCCAAACTCGCCCATCTCATCTACTTTATCAACTTTTCCCTTCAGTGTTCCATTCCTCTTTCTCCTCCTTACAGGGGAGATTAGGAAGGGAGATTTCAACTAGATTCCCTTGTTTCTTCTATATTTCAATATTTTATCATTGTCTCATTTTTCTGTCGTTTCCCTTCGTGCCTGCATGTAAAATGCAAGATTGTCTTATCTCACGCTTAAAAATGTGTCAAAAAAACGTCTTCGAGAAATTTAGATTGCAACACAAACACATTCTCCTCAATATATCTTTCCAAGTAATATGTACTTTCTAGACATCCTCACATACATTCTGGTGACTGTGCAAATGACGAGACTCATCACAAAACAGCTGCTGGAGCTGGAGGACCAGAAACACAAATGCCGCCAGGCTATGATGATCATGGAACAACAGTTGCATGATTACCAGCTGGAACTCAACAATTTGCATGTCAAAAGTACGGCTCTTAGAGCAACTCTGAGTAACACAAGAGAGAGGCATCATTACTTGGCGTTGAAGGTATCACCTTCGGGGCGTGATGTAGCTCCTCCTTACGAACAGGAGCAGTTGTCGCTGGAGTACGCTGACGACACAGCTTACAACGTGACTCCTGAAAGGGTGCCCTCTTATGACAACACTGTGTTTGGCAAATCTCCCCCGCGAATGCCACGAGTGTCGCCAACTCGTTCAGTGGAGAGTCTGGACACAGAACCAACTCCTCCTCCAGGTCCTGTCCATCCTCCAGGAACACACGTGTTTGTGTGTGGCAAAAGTGCCTCCAAACTCTGGCTCTACGGCATTGCCAAGGGGCAGTCCAAGGTTGGTCCGATTCCAATCACTTCTGGCCTTGACTCCTCCTACCGTCTGGGATTTCCTCCAGGCATGTTTCTCGATGACGACTATTTCCCTGGAGACGACTTGGAAGTGACTGAAAACGAGCTGACTACAATTCCCGGGTGTCCTCCTCTTGAGGGACGTGTTCTCGACGAGATTGACCGTGTTGAAGCAGCCTTTCTTGTTCATGGAGGAGTCTACCTGCTCTTCGAGCAGTGCAGTTGGGGTACCACTTACTCGAAAGAGGTTCTCGACTATCTCCCTTCCAACATGGAGGTTTCTGATTTGAGAAATTGACCAACGAAAGCTGGCCAAAGTTGACTAACGATATAGTCTAATGCATCGTCTACATGATTGATACTACTAACCCGGCTTTACTAATGCTACTGTTGCTACAAGTATGTACTTCTTCATGCACTCTTTTACCTATCTAACTTAGTCTAGACCAGAACGCCGGCCTGGGCCAGAGCCTTGGAGTCCTTGAGCTTGTGGAGTCGAGAAATGACCTCGTCCAGAGGAATGGAGGCGGCCTTGGCCTGCTTGCTCTGGTCGTCTCGGTCTCGGATGTTGACCGACTTGGCGGTCTTCTCCTCCTCGCCGACAATGAAGGTGAAGTTGTACTGCTTGAGCTGGGCCTCTCGCACCTTCTTCTGCAGGGTGTTGGGGCCGTTGTCCACGTCGGCAAAGAAGCCGGCGTCCACCAGCTCGTCTCGCACCTCCTGGGCGTAGTCGTTGTACTTGGGGCCAACGGGGATGACCAGCACCTGTCGGGGCGACAGCCAGAAGGGCCACTTGCCGGCAAAATGCTCGCACAGAATGGCGGTCATTCGCTCAAACGAGCCGTAGATGGCTCGGTGGATCATGACGGGCCGGGTGTACAGAGCAGCCGAGTCGGCCTCGCCCTCGCCCATGGCGGCCGAGTTCTTGAAGTTGAGGTCGAACCGGTTGGGCAGCTGGAAGTCGAGCTGGATGGTGGCGCACTGGTGCCATCGGTGGAGGGCGTCGGAGATGACAATGTCAATCTTGGGGCCGTAGAAGGCTCCGTCTCCGGGGTTGAGCTCCCAGTTGGCGCCCCACTTGTTGAGGGCCTCCTCGAGCTGCTTTTCGGCCGAGTTCCAGGTCTCGAGCTCGCCGACGTACTTTTCGGGCCGGGTGGACAGCTTCATCTTGAACTCGAAGCCAAAGATGGTGTAGACCTTCTTGAGGAAGTCGAAGATGCCGGTGATCTCGGACTGGATCTGCGAGGGCATGCAGAAGATGTGGGCATCGTCCTGCTGGAACCGTCGCACTCGGGTGAGGCCGGTCAGAGCTCCGGAGGCCTCGTTTCGGTGGATCACACCAAAGTCGGCAACTCTCCATGGCAGCTCCTTGTAGGACCGGTCTCGGGCCTTGAACATGAGACAGTGGCCGGGACAGTTCATGGGCTTGAGACCAAACTTTTCCTTCTCAATCTCAAACGTGAACATATCGTCCTTGTAGTTTTGCCAGTGGCCAGAGGTCTCCCACAGCTTGGAGTTGTACATGTTGGGGGTGATGACCTCCTCGTAGCCTCGCTTTCGGTACTCCTTTCGCAGCAGGTCGGTGAGAGCAGAGTAGATTCGAGCTCCGTGGGGGAGCCAGAAACAAGAGCCGGGAGACATGTCGTTGAACAGGAACAGCTCCTGCTCTCGGCCAATCTTTCGGTGGTCTCGCTTGGCAGCCTCCTCCAGGAACTTGAGGTGCTCGGTCATGAGCTTCTTGTCGGGGAAGGAGATACCGAAGATTCGCTGCAGAGAGTCGTTGTCCTTGTCTCCCAGGAAGTACGAGGACGAGTTCTTGAGCAGCTTGAAGGCCTTGATCTTGCCGGTGTGGGGGATATGGGGACCCACACACAGATCAATCAGAGGTCCGCATCGGTACACGGTGGTGGAGGTTCCGTCGGGGATCTTCTTCTGGATCAGCTCCACCTTGTACTTGTTGTAGGCAAACATCTTGAGCAGGTTCTCCTTGGAGAGCACCAGTCGCTCAAACTTTTGCTTGTCCTTGATGGCGGACTTGGCGACGGTCTCCAGAGGATCGTAGTCGCAGGCCTGCACGTGGGTGTCTCCGTTGTCAATGGACATTTCGTAGAAGAAACCGTCCTCGGTGGGGGGACCGATGCACAGGTGGGCTCCGTAGTGTCGCTCGGTGGCCTCTCCCAGCACGTGGGCAGACGAGTGCCAGAAGACTCGCTTTCCCTCGTCCGAGTTGAAGTCCAGGAACTCCAGCTTGGCGTCGCCCTCCAGGGGCCGCTCCATGTCCCACAGCTCGCCATTGACCTTGGCAATCACCGTCTGGTCGGGCAGCGACTTGGAGATGGTCTTGCAGATGTCCATGGGCGAGGTTTCCCAGGCGGTGGCCTCCTTGGGGGTGCCGTCCTTGAGGGTCACGGTGATGGGCTTTCGCTCCTGGGCAGCCACAAACGCGTCGTACTCGACCTTGAGCTCGTCGAACATTTTGATTCGCGAGTCCAGAAACTCGGGCTTGGGATCCAGCTCCAGAGCTCGAGAAGAGGCGGTCTCGCCGTCCTTGGGGGCCTTGACCTTCTTCTGCTTGGCCTGGCCAAACTTGGACGGATCCGCGGCCTTTTTTTCCTTGGCGGGCTTGGCCTCCTTGGGGGCGTCGGCGGCGGGCGCCTTGTCTCCCAGAGCAACCTCCTTCATCTTGTCAACGAGTTCGGCCATTTTCGTGGTGTGAGGGTGGCTCGTGGGTGGAACTTTTTTGAAACGTCAGAATTTTGCAGTACAGGAGTTACCGGTCTGAGTTTTACGCGGGAACTTGGGCGGTGAGTATTGTATGTGGGTGGGAGAAGATGGTTATTAATAAATGATGAGTCGTGAGAGTCGTAAGAGATGCTTTATATGATTGCCTTTTTATACTGGTATCTCTCTCTTATGACTCATCTACAAGTAGTCTTATGAAACAGAGCTACTTGTATGACTGATCCAGAATACAGTACAACTCAGATAAGACTCAGATAAGACATGTTAGCTAAAGGGAAGAAGACATAGACAAATGGAGCCCATCTAATTGGTTCCAATTGATTTAACCGCTTGGAATTCGGTTTTAATGTCACTTTTACGCCACAATCTCCTGGTATACTGGTATGGTCTGAATCTTATAGCGGTTGGTCTGAAAAAAATGGAGTAGTCTAACGGTTTGTGGGAGTGGTGGTTATGAGTACCTAGAGTGACTTTCAGATAGCTTTCTGATCTGTTTGAATGACTTTGAGGTGTTTTTGAGGTCTCATTGTATTCAGATTGGTGTCTGCTTCTATCAATAGATCGCTTAGTAACAGTATGAGTCTTGTGTCAGTTGAGATAATCAAACCAAGGAATAGTCTTATCTGACGCCTTGGCATTGGTTGAAGGGCTTCTTAGGTGGCACATTTTGAAACAGGCTGAAATTGGGCTAACTTTTATATGTCTTTAATTTCTGATAGCTTCGTTGTTCGTCATTCAACTCTCAAGTTGTGTAGTTCAACTAAATATCAACTAAACGACCATATTTACTTCACACAGTAGATTCGGCTAAATACCACCAATAGAGCGTGTTTCAGTCTCAAAACAACGCCATCGAGTAGCAGACGTTACATCTGTAAGAAGGAAGGACATTCCAGCTGATCGACGTAAGTTAAGGCTCTCTAAACGGTACCTTTCTTTCTTCAGGTACGAATAATGGAGTGTACATACTCTTATGATCTGATCTTGATTGAGAGCACCCAAAAACACCAAAAACGCAGATTTGACGTAGTTTTTCGAATAAATCAATTTCTGACAGCTTATATACACTGTCTATCACACTTTTCATCTTTGATCTCGTGCCCATCCTTTTTTAACCACCCTCCTCCATCTCAGCTCGCTTTCTTGGCTCATGCATGTCCGATGCACGGCTGATGCATCGAGAGAGGTTATGTATGTACGCCACCTGGAAGAGTTTCGGAGGTGAGAATGCCGTTGAAAAGGAGGTAAAAGAGGGCAGTTTTTTTCGTCGCAGTGCAGTAACTATGCAGAGTGTTCAAAAAAATATGTACGATTTTTCTGCATTTTCGCCAATTATAGAACATCTGGCACCTTCCATTTCCAGCAATGTAATGTGTGAGTTTATTAAGGAGTGGAAATATATGTGAATAGAAGATGTAAGAAGGACCGGAAAAGTTGCAATATACACTACAAATCACCCCAAATGCTTCATATCACGTCGACTTACGTCGATTTTTAGTCAACAAACATTGTGGTACTTGTATTGTTTTATTTAGTTTTCTCACTCTCTCTCTTCTCCACGCCACACGTGCAAACTTTGATATGAGTCGGTGGTGCAGCAAGCTCACATAAAATTGAACCCGTTTGTTGCCACTGCTACAGTACTTATACTACCGGCTCATCTCCAAGGAGGCCTTCAAATCTTTCACGAAAACACACACAAACACGCACAAACACGCACATTAATCTTTGATGCCCAAACGAGGAGGAAAACGAGGATCGTCGCGAGGACGATTCAATAACCGCGGACGAGGCGGCCGAGGAGGTCGAGGAGGCCGTGGAGGCGGACGAGGCGGAATTACCATGCCCACGGGCTACCACAACTTCTGCGACGACGAATTGGACGAGTCCATCAACTTCAATTACAACCGCAAGCCCACCAAGGTCAATGACAACGATCTCTATGACGACAGATCGAGTGGAAGAAGCACGCCCAAAAGAGGACGTGGAGGACGAGGTAGCCGAGGATCTGACCGAGTAGGACGAGGATCCGACCGGGGCCGAGGCTCTGGAGGCCGAGGCGGCTCGAAATCCAACAGAAACAACGCCTGGAAACACGAAAAGCCGTCGTTGTTGAGCTCGATTCTGCATTCGCGTCAGCACGCGTCGGAAAACCGAGAACACATGTTCAACAAGTCGCTTCGAGGCGCCGAGTTCATCACGTTCATCAAATCGGCCGAGGTATATGACCCCTCAAAGCTGCTGAAGGACGTGGGAGTCACCGTTGAGGAGGCCAATGTGGTGAACGATGTCGAAGATATCCACACCATTGTTCCCGAGGTGATTCCCGAGGTCGCTGATGTGACTGGAGCCGACGAGGTGATTGCCGAGGTGCAGCCTGAGGAGGACGAAGAGGACGAGGAAGAAGTAGTCACTACCATCACTGAAACCTACGAAGATGACGGTGATGAGGTTGATGAAGACGTTGTTGACGAAGACGAGATTCTCATTGACGAAAATGGAGAGTTGGTTGATGACTACGAGGAGGACGACGAAGAGGACGCTATGGTTGCTGAGGAAAACGCAGTCGACGTGTCTACGCTTCAGGACGCCATAAATGAGGTTGCTAACGATACCGTCAAGGACGATCTCAAGGAAGAGGATCCCAGTGAAGGATCTGAAGCCGATGACGAAGACGCTGAAGACGACGATGCAGCAGAAGAGGTCGAATTCGTCATGGACACCGAAGGTGACCCCGATATGGTCGACATGGAGTTCATGGAGACGGATTTCGCCTACCTCAACAAGAAGAAGAAGGCCGAAAAGTCCAGAACTCCTCTCACCAGCTCCACGGCTGTTATCAGTGATCGGCCTGTGGCTGGAACTACCACTTTCGTCGAGTCTTCTGCCAAGCCCTCTTCCAAGAAGAATGGAGACCCCCGAGCCGTCGATATCCCCGAATACAACTCTGATATCGACCCTGAGGTGCTCAGAGACTACATGGAGGGCACCAAGGACGAGGACGGGTCAGACGCTGAAAACATTGACTGGATTCGATCTGCTCTCGGTACTCAGCTTGGAGGAACCGAGCAGTATTACGTTGACAGTGACGATTCCGAAAACGACTTTGACGACGAAGATCTGGATGAAGACGTTGAGGAAGAGTACGAGTGGCCTGAAAATGGCACTATTGGATGCATCAGAAACATTGTGGCTACTCGAGCTGCTTCTCAGGGCTACCAGTTTATGGTGGAACATACTCTGGATGCAGATATGGAAGAGTGGTGGAACGAGGATCTCATTCGAGACTCTGTGGCTGAGCATCTCGGTGTTCCTGTGGCTGAACTGCCCGAGGACGCCTACAGATGGTTTGTCACTCGTCTTGGAGGTGATATCGAGGATCCCGATCTCTCTGAAGAGGGAATCAACTACAGTGACTACTATGATGATTCCGATGAAGACGACCAGGCTCGAGAAGCCAACGAGATGGACTCTCTTATTCAGAGTCTGATTGACGACGAGGTGGACGATAGAAAGGTGCTCATGGACCACGGATACACCCCTCCTATGACCAAGTCTCGGGGCAAGAACCAGGTGCCCAACTTTGGCGTCAACGATCCTGAACTCCAGGCTCAACTGGAGAAGCACTGGGTCAACTCTCGGGCTGCCAAGCGAGCCAAGCGAGAGGAGAGACAGGCCATGCGAAAGCAGGGTATGCTTACCAAGGAGTTCAAGCAGGGTGGAATCATTCCTCTTCACGCCAAGTACCCCATTCTGATGACTGTTGAGGAGGCCCGACACGAGATTGAGACGTTCATCAACGCTCCCAACAAGCCCATGGTGCTGGATTTCCCTCCCATGGGTGCCGAGTTCCGATCAGTTCTCAAAAAGCTGTCTGCATGCTACCACCTCAAGCCTGACATTCATGGAGTTCAAAAGAGCAAACACATCAGCATGCTTCGAACCGCCCGAACCTCGTGCAACAACAACAACTACATCTCCAAGTTCCACGACAAGTTCCCCAAGAAGTTCAAGCTGGTGATCAGAAACGCCAAGTACTCCACTGAGCAGTATCTCTACGAGACCAAGCACCAGAAGGGATCCAAGCGATCAGCCGTGCGAGTTCACAACCGAGAAGGCGAAATTGTCGGCCACGAGGCTCCTGCCATTGACGATTCCAACATTGGACGGCTGCTTCTTCAGAAGATGGGCTGGACCAATGGAGAGGGTCTTGGAGCCCAGAGCAGAGGTATTTCCGAACCCATTATCGCCAAGGTCAAGATCAGCAAGCGGGGTATTGGAGCGTAGGAGGACTATACAGATCAGATACAGATACAGATACAGATACATTAATTGCATAATAGATGATGACGTTACGTTTGTAGAGAAAATGTGGAGTTGACAGGCAGTGAGTCTTCTAGGGAGAGAATTTGAATGGTTTGGTGAATCACTTCTTGGAAGGAGTCTGCCACTAAATCTTGTATCTGAGACTGACAAAATTTGCAATGTACTGGTAAAGGTGGATGGAGTTTTCCAATGATTTTTGTTGGCTTTTTACTTAGACTACTTCCATTAGTTGAGAATATAGTTATATTTTGTTCTCATAAACATAAGGCTATAAAATGACGAACAATGCAGCTACAGAGTCAAAAGTACATTCAAAATGATCCTCATTGACCAGGCTATCTCGTTTAGTCGGTTATTCAATCATCTGTGCTCCGTATTACCTACCTCTCTACTAAGCCATCCTTTTGTTTACTCTACCCCAATAAGCTCGGACCCTGACATTCTCGCGTGTGGCTTGTGCACCTTTAATGCAGAGTTAATGAGATTAGCGAGATATTAATTTAATCAAAAGAATTACGGATACAAATACAAGTACGGCTTGTGTCTAATCTTCGAGATGATGCAATCAATTATGCTATGAATAAATAGGTCTCAATCGAGAATAAATGAAGCGGGCTGATTCAGCCATTTACTTGAGGTTGGTGAAGTCAACCTCGCCCTCCATGAGACCCGAGTTCTCCTCGTTCTTTCGAGAACAGGTGCACTGAGAGGCCTGTCGCATGCCGCAGGAGCAGGCGTCGGTGGGCTTGACGTTCTCGGTGGCGGCCTTGGAGCAGTCACAGTGCTGAGCAGGCATCTTTCCGCAAGAGCAGGTGGCTTCGATAGCGCACACGCAGGAGTTGGACTTCTTGCAACAGGTAGAGGCGGCCATTGTAGTAGATGTGGTTGTGTTGGTGTTGGTTGGGGTTTGGGGTGTTTGTGTTTGTGTGTAGCTGAATGCTGATACTGATTGATTATGGGGCACGGGGGCTCATCTTTATACTAGCCACATCATGGCATGTTCGTATACTCGACTTTGACTTTGTGCCAACTTTACGCCTCGCTGACCTTTTGGCGTGCTGTGATTGGCTGTTTGGTCCCAACGCTCACGTGACTTTTTGGTGGCGCAACAAGGTGACCATTGCAAGGTCTGTGATTGGTCAGGTGGGATGGGTGGTCACGTGCGCTGACCTTTGTGCTGCCTCTGATTGGCTGGGTAGTGCGGGATCATGTGACGACGGATCCTGGGAATAGAGCTGGTGAGTGGGGATCAGAGGAGAACAATAAGGTGGCAAACATGATGGTGATTTTAGGTGGTCAAATTTAGGTGGCTGAAATTAGGTGGTGGATAAGGTGGTCTATTAAGGTGGAATTGATGACTAATACAGTAAATGGGGGAAATGGGAAAAAATGGAAAAAATGGGAAAAGAAATTGGAAATATTGGTTTGTGATTAATAAATCGGATATTTGAGATGTGAAATGCCTCGATTTCGTTCACGTGGCAGCAATACGACTCTGGCAGATAGCCCAGTAACGTCGTGTCTATAGATGGGTTGTATAATTAGGGTGACCTTGAGATTAGAGAAGGGTGTGATACGACAAGACACTGGAAATAGGTGATCTGATGATTTGAAAGAGCTGAGAATTTCACAGTGTGCTTGTTTGTGGTCTAAGATGAATCTGTGAAAAAATTCAGGCGATTTCGTGACATTTTGGATGAGTTCATTGGGTCCTTATGATCCTTCCTATAGTTGACTCTAATTAGCTATAATTACTTGTGTGTGACCCTGTAAGATGAGATCACTGAAAGTAGATGATCTGGTGATTTGGAGAAGTGGAGAACTGCTCTGTGCGCTTGATTGTGATCTTCAATGCCTCTGTGGAGATTTCAGTGTGTTTGAAATCCTTTTAGCCCCTTTTCTGAGGTCAACTGCTCTTGTATAGGAAGTCTTAGTAAGCTTATCACGATACAACAGAACATGTCAAGATTAGAGGTCATGTCAGAACAAGACACTAAGGACGTTGATCGGATTGTGCAAAAGCCTCGGGAATTCTACAGCGTGTTTCTAGATGCCTACCGATGAGCCCTTCCAGTTTTTAGGCAATTTAGTCCCCTTTTGACCGACTTTTGAGTCCTCATTGTCTTTCCACACTCCCCTATTGACTTATGCAATAAATGTTCTGTGAACTCCTTTCTCTTCCTATAGCCTATAAAACTGTGGTCAAACACGACGTTATACTACTCGTACTTGTACTCGTACGAGTACAAGTAACACCCTCCTCTCACGTCATCAGACGATTCCACGGTATTTACTGCAACACTGTCCCCATTTCCCATCTCTTCCCCACTCCGCTTCTAATCATTTCCCCGTATTAATCGTCAATTGCTCCATCTTCTGCATTAGATTTCATTTAATCTCATCAATGCTTCTGTTTGGCATCAAACCGTTGGCCTTCAGACTTCTTAATTACAGTCTGGAGTTTACTGTTGTTTACAATACACCACTCTGTTGACGCCAAACTGTGTTGGTTTGTACTGCGCCACGATTCTGAGTTCGATCCCTTGCGGTGAATGTGGCGCCACGCAAAGCCCACGTTTCGTACCCGTCGTATATACCCGTTTCTCCACACTTGGACAGGGCTCCAGAATGAAGCCATATTCCTCGCATATTCTGGAGTATCATCACACCACCTGGAGAGGCTGTGATATGCAGCAGTCTATATGTAAGCAAGTTTGAGTGTATACAACGGCACAGTAAACAGAGCCTTATTTGTACAAGGTACAAGTACGGTCACGTGACTAGAACCCCATCTCAGCACAACTACAATGAGCCGAGGTCCATTAAAGCGCACAGATGGACACTAACTAATCGTACAAGTACTTCTGCTGACCCCCACTATGACCCCCACTGCTCGCTCCTATCGTATACCAAAACCTTATCTGGTAAACGACAGATACGAATACACTGCACCACAGTACAAGTAGGCTGATGTTGATTTTTCAACCCATTTCAGGTTGCAAAGTTAATCTAGCCGAGGAAAACGGCATTCTCAAGAAAAGGACACTAGAACATAGGGGAGAGTAGTGGGGAAATAAAAGCAGAGGTTATGACTAAGACGGGAGAGGTTATGAGCTGATTTAGAGACGAAAAAAAACACCTTTTGGCCGCCCCCATCTACCCCAACAACCTCCTTTTCAGCAGCCCATCGCGCACGCCCCTGACGTGTTCACATGTTGAGTTTGGATGCAGAAGGTTCAGCATGTTTAGCCCATTTGGGTTATCAGATGATTGCTGGAAGGGGGTATTTGGGGGTGAAGTAAACGGCAGAAGTGAGATCTGAGAACATATTATTGCTCCCCAGCTCAGCAGCTCCATTCTGACACATTTTCCACCTTTTTGGCCAACTTTTGCCAAATTTTCATGTCTCCCGATACGACTTAAACGACAGGGTTAGGAGCAAAGTCTAATACTTTTCGTGTTTTATAGGCCTCCCAATCCTGTCTTCCAGGCTCTGTAGACCACCTTCTCTCACCCCAGCAAGCCATGTCTTCGATTCTCGAGAGCATCAACTCCACCGTGACCCCCGCGGCCTCCTACATTGGCACTTTTGCCAAGCTGTCGGACGCCCACGCAGACACTCTCAACGTGGTTGAGCGAGCGTGGGCCTCCTATTTTGTGTGGTGGGGCAACGATCTCATTGCCTGTGGCATTTTCATTTTCCTGCTGCACGAGATTCTGTATTTCGGCCGATGTGTGCCGTGGATGATTCTCGACCAGATTCCCTATTTCCACAAGTGGAAGATCCAGGGCGAGGCCAAGGTCCCTTCTGTTGCTGAGCAGTGGGAATGCATGAAGGCCGTGCTCATTTCCCACTTTATGGTCGAGGCCATCCCCATCTGGGGCTTCTACCCCGTGTGTAAGTACGCCGGAATCTCCATCGACGTGCCCTTCCCCTCCTGGATGAAGATCTGTGCCCACCTGGCTCTGTTTTTCGTGCTCGAAGATACCTGGCACTACTGGCTTCACCGAGGCCTGCACTACGGCCCCTTCTACAAGCACATCCACAAGCAGCACCACCGATACGCCGCTCCCTTTGGTCTGACTGCCGAGTACGCTCACCCCGTTGAGGTTGCTCTTCTGGGTGTTGGCACTGTCGGCATCCCCATTGCCTGGGTCATGCTCACCGGAGATCTCCATCTCTTCACCGTGTCCGTGTGGATCGCCCTGCGACTCTTCCAGGCCATTGACGCCCACTCCGGCTACGAGTTCCCCGTGTCTCTGCACCACTTTCTGCCCATCTGGGCCGGTGCCGACCACCACGATGACCACCATCGATACTTTACCGGCAACTACGCCTCGTCGTTCCGATGGTGGGATTTCGTCCTCGACACCGAGGCCGGACCTGCCGCTAAGGCTGAGCGACAGCAGCGACTGGCTGCCAAGGCTGCTAAGAAGGCCAAGAAGATGCAGTAAACCTGTGAGCGCAGCGAACAGGTTTGTGAGCGTCCAGTGGTGAGCTTTTCATTTCAAAACGCTTTTGAGCTCTTGGCACATCCTGCTCCACTCTATTACCCGATCCATGATCAAAAACTGACCCAGTATATACATAAGTTATTTAATATATGATACAGACATTGTAAGACCGCAGACGCTCATGTAAGGGAGATGCTTTATAAATAGATCACGGAGAGACAAAGGAAGGAACGCGAAAAGAAGCACAAGAAGCAATTAATTAAACCTACAGGGGGATATGGTGGGTTGACTTGGAAGGTTGATATGGAGGGTTTTGACTGTGTGGATGTACGGATACCAGAAGTTACAAGAAGTAGAATAGAGAAGAGTCTGTAGGGCAAGAAGTCACGACAAGGGGAATACGAGTAGTTACTTGTAGTCAATCCAAACAACCCAAAGACTACTGTACAGCTCTGTCTCAGTTCAATAGATGCACTCCGGATCACACGATGATGTCTCACTGCGGCAGGTCAGGCGATACATGGCGTACAATGGCGTTATGTTGGTGTTTTGAAGCAACGGCACAGGGTTGATGTGTAGAGGAGTCACGCGATGGAAGTCTGGACTTCCGACTTTGTTGTATCGTGTATTGTACCCTGTGAAGGTGTTTTACATGTGCTGTTGAAGACTCAACGAACACTCTCATAAAAAGGTCTGTAACGTAATTAAAACACTGGTAAAACAGCCAGGAGAATGCCATGGCTCTATGAAATCCAATGGTGAACTTCCCTTCTAACTATCGCCGATATTTGGTGTCATAGTGCTCTGCCTTGATCACCTTAACTATAGAGTCTACCCTCACACTCACCATGCACAACTAGCTACAACCAAAGAGTATATGAACACCCCTCAGAATGTTACATCTGTCTATTAAAAAGTCGCTAAATCAATCTTTTATCTACAAATATAGCCAAGAAGAAGTTTCAATTATTCTTTCACTACCAAATAACCACCTATGCTCATGTGGAATCATGGGGAGCGTATAGGTGAACTAAATGACATCGCCTATACTTGCAACTCTACTGTACGGGTAGCCTAGTCACTCGCCTACTCGTATACAGCGACATTCGCTTCGCTCATGTCGCTACGCGCCGTACTCTTGTCGTAGTCTATAAATATATAAATAATTACATGCGCTTTTCAATGGTGGCGTTGAACAGCGCCAGGTTCAAAGCAGCGTCATTAACACCCATGGTCGGGTTACTTTCCTCCAGCAAGTCGAACGACCGCACCGTCACCTCGGAAAAGGCGTCGTTGGCCGTACTGTACAGCAGCAAGTCGCGTGTGGGGCCTGTCTTTGAGGGGGCCGAACTGGCAGGCTCAGCGACCTCAGACAGCTCGCTCTTGAGAGCAGTCCAAGTGTCCTGCAAAGTGGCCTTGAGATCCGGAGTGGTGGCCACAAACGGAGAGTCTAGCAGCGCCTGAAGCCCCTCAACCACATGCGTGCGCAACATGGTCACCTCCGCGTCCTCAGAGGCCATCAGCGACTTTTCGTGGATCATGGCAATCTTGAGGAACATGGAAATACCCTCTGCGAGCCCGGGAGGGTGGGGTTCTCGCACAGAAGCCTCCACCAGTCGCTGCAGACCAGAAGACAGCGCAAACGTCTGAGTCTTGCACACATCTTCGGTCACAGAGTCGGCCAGAGAGTCGGCCAGCTCAATCAACAGCGACACGATATTGTCTTCGCCAACTCGGGGGAAGTTGGGCGAGGTAAGGAATGTTGTCTCTGCACGAGCGAGGATTCGTCCCTTGAGCTCCCCAGGCAGCTCCGAAAACAAGTCTCCAAAGAAAGGAGGCAGTTTGGGCAGGTCAGGGTCACTCAGCACTCGGAACAGCACAGAAACGTCCTCCTCGGTGGTGTCTGCGTTGTTTGGAGTCGTGGAGCTGATTGTGAGCTCAGGCGAAGTGTCCATCGCCACGGGGTCCTTTGCAATACGTCCTCGATGAGCAAACAGCAGTCTGAGCTGCGTTTGGGCGAGAAACATGTTGTAGGGAGTCACGTGGGTGATCAGCTGGAGCAGATCGTCGCCCAGAGAGGTGCCGGTGCCCAGATCGAGCTTCAACAGATGGTTCAACAGCTGCTGCAGAGAAGAAGCAGCAACGGCATTGTCAGGCTCAATGACCGGGTCCACAATGAGCTGCGAAAACAGCTGCGGATGATGCACAGACACCTCCTTGCAAAAGGTGGCGACATCGTCCAACCACTGGGGGTCCCGGAACACTTCACGCTCAAAAAGATGCTGGGCCACGAGTCTGAGATAGATTCGAGGATGCTGGTCGGCAAACAACTTGCGCTGGAACTGGAGAGAGAATGCCTCTGTGGTGGAAAGAGAGTACTCTTGAGTGAGATCTCTAGCGATCAGCGACAGCAAAAGTCTCGATCCTCCAGACATGTCTCTGAGATTGTGGATTTGCAGGAACAGATCACCCACCTTTTCGATACAAGTGCACTCGTAGACAACCAGGAACACCAGAGTCTGAAGCAGCTGAGGGGACACTTCCTGGTCTCGCAGCCACGTCATGAGCTGGTTGCTGAACTGAGAGTCGTCCTTGTAGTTGGCCAGCATCTTGCACGAGGCTCTGACGTCTGAGGAATGCAACAGAAGGTCGTTGAGAGCCTGGGGGAGATTGACGTCCTTGGTGGCCTCAGAGTCGGTTTGAGGAGTGACTTCTGAGATGGGAGACAGCTGGGGAGAAGAGGAGTTTTTGAGAAGAGTCTCCAGCTCGGGTTTCAGCTCGGGAAGCTGCTGGGCTGAGAACTGGACCAAATCCCACAGTTCTCGAGACACTCGCACCTTTCTCAGACCCCGGTACTGGTGCATAAACACCTTTACCAACGCAGGCATGTCTGCAATACAAGCAAACGCCTGCCACTGGTACCGGGTAGCATTGGCCAAGAAGTACAGCAAATGAGACTGGTTGCACTTGGGCACAATGAGCTGAATGGAGGCACACATGAGTCGCCAGGCATGCAGGTTCTCAAGAATGAGCTGGTACTGGGCAAACTCCTGGGTCGTGGGGACGTAGCCCTTCTCCACAGCTGTACAGAGGGCAGTGTACAGGTTCTCAGCGACAACAATGCGAGTGTTCTGAGTGAACTCCGAGTACGGAATGTGAACAGAAGTGTCAGAAGTATCCATATCGGAGTCCGAGTGCTCGAAAAGACCAGGTAGCAGAGCCTTGAGAGCCTTGTTTGTTCGCTCAAGCAGCTCGTCTTCATTGTATGTAGCGTACTTGGGCACTTTTCGAACCATGTATCGAACCTGGACCTGGCACGAGCTGGGAACAGCCACTAGAGGCAGGTTGCCGAGAATGTCGAGCTGCACATTGGCCCATTCGGACAGACGCGAAATGTAGAGGACTCCCGAGGAAATGAGCGATCTGACGTAATCCTGAGGTGCAAAAATGTCCAGGACACAGAGCTCGGTCACCAAGGCGTACAGGTCATCGATTCTGACGTTTCTGTGAGATTTGATCGACAGCAGGAACTGCACAATGTGAGAAGGAACTGCATCTCCATCCACGCCTTCAGACAGTTGAGAGACCAAATGCGATGCGATGAAGACTCGTTCGACAGACACCCGAGAGTCCGACACGGCCCATGCGAGAATCGTCTGGATGACTGTTCCAAAATCGGCTCTGGTGTCGATAATCTGGTTGAACAGGGTCTTGTCGAAGGGAGCACGAGCAGCATCGAGAATGGAGATGATGACTGCCTGTTTGTTTCTGTTTCGGCGGGTTTTTGGCGTGTCCGAGATCACCAGAGCCTCGTTTCGCACTCTGGTGGACTCCGAGTCGGACACAATCGCCTCAAACGTGGAGCCAAGTTGCACCCATTTGGAGGGCATGACAAAGGCGTCGGGAAGCACGTCGAACAGCGTGTTGACGAGCGTGGACAGCGCCTTGATTGTGGGCTGGTAGAAGCTCTTTTGGGCGTCGGTGTCGAGCTTAGTCAGCTCGGTGAGCAGGTTCTGGGCCAGTTTTTTCGCCAGGTTGGGAAACGTGAGAATCGGTTTCCAAAACGTGCGGATGATGAAGATGGCCACGGGGAGTTTTTCGACGCTCGACAGCTTTGGCGTGGCTGCTGCTGGCGCAGTGGTTTTGGTCTCTTTTTCATCGACTAGGCTCACCACCCAGGTCAAAAATGCATGTTTGTCGACAATGTCTTCGTAGTAGAGTTGCATGGCCAGTCGGACCATGTATGCAAAGTTTTGTTTGGCGGTCTGCCTTGCTGTCGGGTCTCCGTCTGCCGTGAGAAACGCCAGCGACGACTTTTGGAGCACGTCGACCACGCATTCTGTCCATTCCTGCAGCCAGATGGCTTCACTCATGTTTCCCATCTGGTGATGACCCTTTCTTTTGAGACCTCGTAGTTCGTTTGCTCCCACGCATCGTGCAAACCACACTGCCCGCGATGGAGCAATACGTTTGGCACAGCACTGGTCCAGAAGCACCTTGTTTCTGATACCATGGGGGATGGTTCTGGAGAGCTTTCTCAGCGGAACGGTGGGATTAGCGAGATCCTTGAGCCACGCCTCTCGTTTGTGGTCGGTCAGGGTCACCCGCGGCGGCGGTTTGAACGTGCCTGGGGTTGTTATTCGGCACGTGTCGACCCGGATGTGCATGGCGGTGATGATGAAGCAGCTGAGCGCCGTCATGTTGGACTTGATTCTCAGCAGCGACGCGATGCTTTTCTTGGCGCTCTGCGACTCGTGGGGCACCGACGGCGGCTCCGAGTACCCCTTTTGCAGGTTGTCGACCATGCGAGCGTCCTCTTCGTCGGCCGACCTCTTCCATGGGTAAAAGTCGGGGTAGACGGAATCGCCGATCCGAGCCGGATCCACGAGCGGATGCACGTCGTCGGGCGGCTTGAGCACGTAGCGCTGCTGCGACAGGTCGTCGCGCGAGTTGATACTCCGGTACAACCGGGAAGAAGGCCCCGGACTGGGTGCCGACGAGCTGTGTTAGTGGATGGAGGAAAATGTGAAAATGTGGGTGAAAAATGACGGAAAACGAGCGGAGGAGCTCTGGACCGGCTCTTTTGAAGGCGCAGAACAGGTCTGTGGCTCCGGTTTCCCATTTCCCCTCGTCTAACATCCCCTAATGTCGTCACTCACTTCATGTCGGATTGTTGTGTTGGATAATCTCGAGTATCGTAGTTAGGTTTAGTTAACTGGAAGTTAATCAGCAGAGCCAAAAAAAGCCTTTTGCGTGGTGTTGTGCGGACCAGTGTTTAACTTAACAAGAGAGTCCAACACCGCACATCACACCGCACAGTCGCCCAACTCTTATGCACAGAGTTTAACCGAGAGGGGTCTCAGGGTTGTAGGGAGAGGGGATGTGGTGGCAACAGGAGGCGTGTGGGGATGTATTCGGGCGTGGTGGCGGTACTCGGTCGTCTCTTTCTACACGATTTCAGTCGTTTTACGCACTGTTATCACTCGTCCTGGATCCTCGCCTTTTTTCACTTTCACTTTCACTTTCACTTTTGCTCACTCACTTTCATCTTCTCATGCTTGGCACTGTTATTTCAGACGGACTATTAAAAGTGAGTGTGTGGGAGCGGTAACTCGAGCGAAAACAGACGTGTAATTTGTGGCACTAGGGTGACAGGTATCTATCCGTACTTGTACAAGCAATTACCCTTTGTACACGTGCACTGACACATCACTCTTGCTTCTTCTGTAAAAGTCCGAAAATTAGCCGATATACATGGGCTAAACCGAGAGTGTCAACTAATCAGGGCTAAGCTTGAAATATAGGTGAGAAAGTGAGTACAAGAAGGAAGAAGACTTGTACCACGGGAAAAGCACCGTAGAATTACAGTCTCTACAATACCATCTCGTACTCGGACCTTACACCCACGGCACTTCGCTTATTGCTTCCACATGACACAGTTCAAGCAGATGTCCGATGACCAAACATTATCGGCGATCTTTCCGGCGTGTGAGATTCGTTCCGCTCCGGTGACGTTTGCACGTTGCCGTTTGAGACGAATATTGCTCTGCGATACGACAAAAGCCTCACCACTAGTTACCGGACTCCGCTAAAACGAACCTACCGTGCCATGGTCCATAGCGATTTAGCAACCAACCTTAGGACGGAGATAGTAGGGGTTAGATAACAGTAGACACCAGATTACTAAGGGAGATGAGCTGTCTAGGAGGTTAGTATGTACCAGGAAAAACGATACCGGTGTAATATCTCCAAGATTGAGATGCTGTAAGGTCTGGATCTTAGACATCAGGAAGTACCAATACTGGTATACAGAGATTACTAAGAACTACAATACCACTTAGTATGGCAGTTGCAAGTTACCAGGTGTGAGCTACCAGGACAAGCTCTAGATAAGCCTAGAGAAGAGAATATACAGATGCAATACAACTAATCATACCGGTAAGAGTACGATATGAACGGAGTCATGCCATCAAAACGAAACAGCTATTTTGTTACCAAAGAGCAACAGTTAGATGACCAACTCACACATCTACTAAGCAGAGCATTGCTCCGAGAGCTGTTCTTCTCAAAAACAGCCACACTCTCATCACTTCATTCACTAAAAACGTGTACTTAATACGTACTGTTATACACGCTAGAGGACGGCACTTGTAGAATCACGCTTCAGCACGTCACGGCACCAAAGGTCATTCACGGTCATGGTCAAAATGAATATAGATTCATGTTCATCATGGTTCGGGTTATCGGTTTCTAATCAGCGTAAATGGGTTGTCGGTTTGTAATCAGTGTACAAGCCTCGAGCTACGCTCTCGACTTGTCTTGACTTAGTACATATCTCCATAAATACCAATTGTGGAAATGATGAAACCGAAGCCGAAAATGCCGGAAACGGCAATTCCCACGGTGCCCAGGTGCGAAATGCTCTGGGTGATGATCCGTCGGTGCAGCGTGTCCTCCACACGTTCACTGACGTCCTCCTTCTTGGCCTTGGGGTTGAGATCCACGTTCTCGTAGACCGAGTTGTCCAGCTGCGACGTCTCCTCTGTAGACTCCGGGGTGGTAGCCTCGGAGACCTCGTCGGCGTCTACGTCCAGCACCGCTCGCACCAGAGGTCTGGCCTTGAAGTAGCCCACGGCGCAAGCCACAGGGACCGACAGCGCGCTGTAGAGCAGATAGGGGTGTCTGGCGGACTTTGTGGCGAAGGCAAAGCTGACACAAAGCGAGGCACAGGCGGTGATGCATGCGGGTCCGACAATTCGGCCAAATCGCACCAGCAGTCGGTCCAGGTTTTCCTGGGCGTCAGACACATCGGCCTTGGTGCCGGAAGAGTAGAGATGCTGGGAAATGGTGGGGAGAGACAGATAGGAGGCCGAGCCGACGGCGCCGGTCAGAAAGCCCAGCGCCACGGTGCCGATGACCTTGGAGAAGACCAGCACGGTAGCAGTCATGATGGTGGCGATAACAGTGATATGGGAGAGTTTACGAGCGATTAGTCATGTGATGCTGGCGTTGGGAGGTGGGAGGTGGTTTGGGACTTGGTGGGTATCATCTACACCTCGGTTCGAGTTTAGGTGATGATTGATTAGGGAGGGGAATTGTCAAAAAACGGCTTTACGAATGCTTGTACAAGTACTTGTACGAAATACCGTACCTGTAGTTGCCGACCACGGCCCCATAATGGCGGTCTCGTGACACATACTCCTCCAATGCACATCTCGTATACTGTTGCTCACACTCAGTCTGGCCTAGAGTTAACATTGAGAGATTATGCGTGGTATCAATCTACAGCCCAAGTATACTCTGGTACACTTGGTCAGTCGGTGCAGGGTAGAGTCATAAGACGTCTGAAATGGAGCAAGTGTCAAAGAAACGCTATGTGGGCAAATACCCGTTTACTCCTTTGCTCCCCCTTTTCCTGCTCCACCTTCCTCATCCGTACTAACTCCTTCTCTTTCACCACCGAAATTACTGTCTCATATTTAGCTCATATTCACCAGTTATGATCCATACTGGAGCAACCCTGGCTAGATGACAGGCTATGGGTCTAACGCACGGCACCAACGGTCGTCTGGGAGACCACACTCATGCCAGCAATGTACAAGGTACTCTGACGTAGTTGACGTAGTTGACGTAGTTGACGTGGTTTGATGTAACGTGGTTCTCATGGTTGTCTCGCCACCTTGTTGACATTGGGTGTATTTTTAGACGACATGTGTCAGGCACACCGAAGACGTATCTGATACAGAGATTGACAAATTGTTAAGACTACGTGCAATAATACGTGATAAGGTCTATAGATAGATTGCGAACCAAAGTCTTTCACTTTCACTACAGTCTTTACCCTACCTTTGGACATAGGACCTCTACAAGTCTCCCATTCTCAGTTTCACCCATGCTTTGAAAAGTTACCCTCCTGTGCCTGCATCGTGGCTCCAAACGGCAATGTGGAATCCAGCCTGGTCAAGTGACAGCAGGGGAGAGAGAGTTTATCGATAGGTCGATGGAACGCCGTGGAACGTGGTGGAACCGCGCTGGCGGGATAGGTGGCATCATATCACGTGAGCAGCCATCTTGCCAGCAGGCAGCCACCTCCTCCACCTCCAACCGATAACGTCAGTCACCTCCAGATAGCGCAAGCTTGGGCCCAACAGCGTTTGATAGGAAAGATATACTTGTACAAGGTTAACTGTTACCCGGAGGAGGGCGATCTAGCTATTGACGAAGGGAGTAGTGAGAGATGGTGTGTAGGTGGTTCAGGCGTTTGGTCGCTGTCTGGTGCAACTTCACGTGACCTGCGAATGTCGAATGTTCTGGCATCTCCATCTTGCCTTCATCTCCATCATCCTCGTCCCCTCAGTCCCCTCCTCAACACGTCTCCACACCAATTAGGCAGAGTTAAAACAGTGTAACGGTTCTGGTGGAGCTAAAGTGTGAGTCAAGCGACTTGGAGACAACGAAGCCCGTAGCACCAGGCCACGGTCTAGCACGCAAGCAGTAGGTGCCAAACAGAGCTACGGCCGGGCGCTCCTGATTTCCGTGGCTGGTGTTCCGATCGGCCCATTTTCCAGCGTCCCACGTCGTTTTCCAAACTTCCTTATTATCCACTGTGGTCCTTGACAAGCGACCATATTATATGCTGTATACACACGTTTCAAGAGGAGTAAGGGGAGGATGGAGGAGATGCCACAAGCGGAGATGACGAGACGGAGATGATCCAATCACGCTATCATCGCGTGATCCTCCCTACCACACAATGTAACGGTACGGTACCGGATCGATCGAGCAACACTGTCTTCCCCGGTTTACCCTGCTCAACGGCGACACAGGTCAGGCGTGCCAAACCCTCGGATTGCGTTCCAAAAGGCGTGCCTAAAAGTCAGACTTGTCCCAATGCAACCGGAAGCTTCTTTTTCACGTCCCTCTTGTTGATGACCCAACTCTATCGTGTGGTAAGCCCAGCCGAAGGCAAGAAATAGCGGCAGAGACGGTGGAAACCGGGTCTCCAACCCATTGCCAATCGATTTACCGCCAAAAACCGCCGCTTTCCCACCCATCTGGCCCGTGTATCACCATGGTTCCCCACCCCTCGTTCCCCGCAGGACGACATGTACGCTGCACGTTGCCACCGCCACAGTAAGACTGGTCATGGAATTCCGCAGAAGAGAGACCTTGGCCGAGCTTTTTGCCCAAACTCTAACCTTGGCCATCCGTACAAACCCTGTTGGCTACACAATCGAGTGACTTATCTGACAGTAGCCAAGCTTCCCCAAAAAGAAGACATCTTGCACCTCTCAACTCCACACATTACTCACCACACGACATTTGGCAGCGTCACCGCACGACCGCAAAACACCCCCCCCAACCCCAAAAAACCCACGGCTCACGCCCAAGCCCACATCCCTCCCTTCTCGAGCACCCGGCCCTACTTGGTGACACCTAGCCACAAGTGTTTGTTCCCCTGGAACATTGGATAGGTACTTTCTGTAGATTGGCACAGTGAGGAGCATTGCTGAGTGAAGCACGAAAAGCATCGACTGAGAGCATAGTCAGAGAGAGAGAAACGATTGACGACGGAACGACCTAAACAGAACATTACAAACATCAAAACAAGACTCATTTTCCAACTGATAACCACAAGAAAAACATCACCAAAACATCACCAAAAACTTCATAACATCATAACCATACGACCTTACGCATTAACGACACTCTAACATTCTCTTCACACCTTTGACCTTCACCTTCACCCTCACCTTCACCTCTCACCTTCACATACCTCTGCACAGTTTATGACATGGACACTTCTTCTTACAAGGACTACGATGCAGGAAAGCTCCTGAACAACCGGTACCGCAAAGTCGCCGACCTCAACAAGGGCTCGTACGGACAGGTATCGCTGGCCACAGACACCGTCTCCGACGAGCTCGTGGCCATCAAGTGTCTGGTCAACTCGCCAGACCCCACAGCCGCACGGCCCAACGCCTCCAGGGCGTACTGCTCGCGGGCGGAAATCGACCAGGAGATTGCCATCCACTCGGCGCTCAAGGGACACAAAAACGTGGCCCAGCTGCTCGACCACTTCACCATTGGCAACGTCAACTACCTGGTGGTCGAGTACTGTGCCCAGGGCGATCTGTACGAGGCCATCAGCGGCGGCCGAGGCCCCAAGGAAAGCGGCTGCACGCGCGAGTTCATGCTGCAGCTGGTGGACGCCCTCATCTTCTGCCACTCGCAGGGCGTCTACCATCGGGACATCAAGCCCGAGAACATTCTCATCAGCAAGGCCGGCACCGTCAAGCTGGCCGACTGGGGGCTGGCCACGTTCGACCTCGAGGCCCGCGACTTTGGTGTAGGCTCCGAGCGGTACATGGCGCCGGAGCTGTTTGACGGCGTGACCCTGCAGCACTACAACACCCAGCAGGCGGACATTTGGTCGGTGGGCATCTGTCTGCTGAACATTCTGTTTGGCCGCAACCCCTTCACCAAGGCGTCCAGCAAGGACAAGCTGTTCATGGACTTTGCCGCCAACCGGGAGGCGCTGTTTGACATTTTCCCGGCCATGACGCCCGACACCTTTGCCGTGCTGCGTCACTCGCTCACCATCGACCCCGACAACCGGTCGCTGGAGGAGATGCGGGCCGCCATTCTGCTGGCCAACGCCTGGACCACCGACGAGGAGTTTGAGGAGTTTGCCGCCGTGGACGACATGTCCTGCTCGGTGCCCTACTACGACTCTGGCTTTGGCGAGACTCTGAGCGACAAGCGGGACCGAGACCAGAGCCAGACCCCCCTGGTGTCGTCAGTGCCGTCGCATCAGTTTGTGCACTTCTCCGACACGTTTGACAACGACGGAGACGTGACCCCCACGCCTGACACTGCCGGCGAAGGTGCCACCAACACCTCTGCCACCCCTGCCATTGCCATCTCTCTGGCCTCTCCGGTGCTTCTGGAGGAAGACGTCGTGACCACGTGCTCCTCTCGACTGCCCCTGAGAACCCCCACGGTGCTGTCGCCCAAGCAGCATCTGGTATCCCAGTCGCCCTGGGACCGAACCATGCAGTTCACCCCTCCCGCACACCGTTTCTCGCTGTCGGCCTACAAGCCCCGGCACAGCAAGAAGGAGAAGCCCACCGGCGGTGTCACACACGGTCGACACTCTCGGCTGAACCCCCGCAAGTGGGCGGCTACCTCGGCCCACTCGATGGAGTCGTTGTCCGAAGAGAGCGACTCTGAGTCTCTGGGCGACGAGGACATGTTCCGAATGGACGACGAGGCGGACCACAAGCCGCTCAAGTCCAAGGCTCCGTTCAAGGTGCCGCAGCTGCCCCGCAACGGCAACAGCAGCGGCTTTGCGCACCCCAAGCTGTCGAGATCGCCTCCCGATTCGGATCTCGACGTGCCCTCGCTGTCCAACACGTCGTCAGACTCCTCCAAGGCGTCTGTCTACGTGCCGCCATCGCGACGACGAAACCGTGAGAACAAGGGCGCTCTTTCGTCGTCTGCCAAGAAGGCTGGCGGACTGTCTGGCGGTGTGTCGCCTGCCAAGAAGTCTGCCACACCCCTGTCTTCTTCGCAACACTCCAAGCCCGAGGGAGTGTACCGACCTCCGTTTCTGCGCAAGTCGCAGGCCGCGTCGGTGCCTTCCGCTCCTCTGGCGGTCCCCAAGTCCAAGGCGTCCGTGTCGCTGGACTTTGCGTCGTCCTTCAATCTCGGCAAGTCCTGGAGCGATCTAGTGTCGGATGAGGAGGACGACTGGAACAACGGCTACGCGCGGGACGAGGAGGACCACGTCAACGACCTCGCCGACTACATGGGCTCTGTTCGTATCAACAACAAGTCCAAGACCGACCCCATGAAGATTCCTTTTCGCGAGAACTGGCAGAACTGGGTCGCCTGAATTGAATTATATAAACTCCACTTAGCATAACTATTTATTGATTAACTGTGAACTGTAGTGATGGGGGTAATTGTGCGAATTGATGAATTTGAGGACTTCTTTTGACTGAATTTTTGACCCATGTTGTGAAGGCTGATTGGGTTCAATATGTCAAGGTCGGGTGATATTATTGACACCCAACAGTGTTGAGAAATGAACTGAAACAGAAGATGGAGAATGTGAAAGTCTGAGCGATTGCCAAAAACCTGTGTTTCTGTTACAAGTACTTGTACTTGTACGGAACTTGAACAAGCCTTTGAATCCAGTTCTACAACTTGGTGTTACTTGTACGGACGTTCATGTTATACTGACAGTGTTGTTTCCAAATACACCAGCATGTTGTTTACTTGCCTGTTCAGTCTAAAAGCCAGCTGGCACTTTCTGATTGACTTCTTCGCTCTCAAACTGAGACAGTAGTGAGACAATTGAGACTGTCGTCCTCGAATGAGACATGGATGTAAGACATGGAGTCATTTGGTCTTGTGACCTGAAGATGGAGATCAGGAGCAAGCTGTGGAGAAATTGAGGGGCGGGATCGGCTAGCAAGGGGAATTCATCACGGGGTATTGCTTGTGATCGATGAAGGAGGCGGAGGTTGGAATGGTAACGGTCGTAGATGAAACACACGATAGTGGAAGAAGTATAATAGATAATACACCGGGTAGTAGACCAGGAACGTGTTTGAGATGCCAAGATTCCTCCAACAATGCATTCATATATTTTCATAATTCAGAAGACTCATCAATTTCTTCCAAGAATCTGCGAGATACGGAAGATTATGCATGACCGTTGAAGGAGCAAGAAGATGTCAAGATCGGGGCAAGAACGAGACAGTCACGTTGAAGCAAAGAAACCGGCATACTCGGAATTGCACGTCTTAATTCATTTACCGAGTGAAGCTCTTATATCGACAGTTCAAGTCAATACCAAGCTGTATAAGTCGTCCTGTTCTGTCCTTTTGAAGGCTCACATAACACAAGAGCTATGATGACATAATGTTGTTACAAGTAGTACCATTGGTATCCTAGAATACCGGAGAATGTCCCTGTCAAGTTTTCAAGCAAATACCACTACTCTGTGTCAAGAGGTTGAGTTCTTAACTGTAGAAGCATAGCAAAACCTCTGGAGCTCATAAGAAACAAAAGAAATACGACAGAGGAAATATTTTGATATCATCAGCATCATAAGCATTCAACCTCTCACCTGATCAAGTTCTCAAATAAATATCATTAGTCTATATCAAGTTCTAGGGTTGTGTTGTGAATGTACAGTAGTTGAGTGATCACGGATGGTACCACTCTTTCAATGCTGCAAAACAAAGAGCTCTTCCAGTTTTGCTTACCACTGCATATCTCTAAAGAAAAATGCCGGATGGTCATCTATCATCTGTATCAACTGCTTGTCGTCGAAACTCGTATCGTAATGTCTTACAAGCAGGGCTTCAACAATGGAAGCCGGCAGAACCACACAGTCTTTATAAGACTGTCCACATCGATGGACAGTGTCTTCATTTGATAAAGGGGCCAGAGTCTGTTCAGTCAATGTCGCCAACGGATCTCTCACCCTATGAAACGGTCCCTTTGACGAGTCCATGATCAGACAAGCCATATGGGAGCCCATATCGCATTGTAGAAGAGCATGCATGAAGGGATCGGTGTTATTCTTCGCCATACTGGATTTCCATTTGTTCTGAAAACCCGCCTGTCGAACTCCACTTGCTGTTTCGCCCACAGACCACCAGGAAGACGTTCCATAGCTGACAGGCTCAACACCCTCTTCACAGGGCTCTCTGGCAACGTAGACACCTCGTTCTAGCCATCCAGGAACCACGCAGCTGCCTTTAGTGTCGATAATGTAGGGCATGACGCGAGCATGGTAGACCACTTTGGTGTTGATTGGTCCCTGGAAAAACGAGTCTTCGATCTGGTTCTGTCTCACCGAGTACAACCACCAGCCCACCAGCAAAATAGCAGCCAAAGCAAGACCAACCAGACCCCTCTGGCGAAAAGGAAACATTTGCAAGTCGCGGTTATCTGTCTACAGTACGAGTAGATATTTTCGCCCGTCAGTCCCCCTTTTTCATCAACAACGGATACACTGCATTACGCAAGCAGCAGTAAGATGAAAACGGTGCAGATCTAGGTTGATACCAAGACTTTGGACACTAATGCAGCAGCAATGTCAAAAGTAAACAGACAGTCGTAGTCGCGGAGACTAGAGGTGTTGATTTCTCGACTTGCCAAGTGTTTTGGACATTTTTCGCCGTTCTTCTTTGGTTCTTTGCACAGCCCTGAGATTAAGCCTTGAAGGGAAGAGTTGCCACAAAGGGGACTAATGAAAATTTGACGAGAAATGTACTAAAGACGAGAAAAATACGATATTTCTGAATTGACACACTCATACCACTCCCAGTCCACGAGCCCTTCGTTTATAATTGCTTTTGTTCATTCTGTAACGGTTTTAAAACGTTGATCTTCAATCGGCACGATTAAGTACATATTCGGCGCCTACAAATGTCCGCTTAGGGGTAATAGACCCGATGAGCAGAGTGGTGATTTGGAATAGGGTCGATTTTGCCGTTCTTTTTGCTGCAAGAGTTCTGTTTATCTGTGAGATTTGACAGATGTTCTTATCTAATCCATCAACATTAGATTAAGAATTAAAGAGATTGAAAAAGTGAAGTAAAATTCCAGTTCCAGGAATGAATAAGTGGGATCTGTACACTCTGGTTGAGCTGGCTGTTTGTCTATGATAACATCGTTCTACAATTCTTCACGGTGTCAATTGATTAATTAATATTAGAAGCTGAAGGGTATTAGTCTTAGTATCAAACTGACTGATAACGAGTGTAAGAAATCTTTCACACTTCAACTGTGGATATGAGTAGACCAGAAGTTTACTCCACAGAGTGTGAAGACGACAAAGTACTGAAAGTGAGCCCAGAGAAGAGTTCCCGTGAGCGCAGAGTTGACCATGTTGGACGAGTAGTTGCAATTGGGATTATCTTGACCATCGCAGACTTTAAGAGCGTCCAGAGGAGGATCTGAAAGAACATAATCAATGTAAATCTCTCCTCCAGGTTGGTGAAAAGGGGACCAGAACGGAATCTGAGGCACCAGGTCTCCTTTATGAGTCAGACGCCAGTACCGTCTATCTTTATCTTGTCTCAAGAAGTTGGGCTTGTCTCCAAAGAAGAGCATATCATTGTAGTCAGCTAGAGCCTGGTTACCAACCAGTGGTTGACCAGAAGCTACCACATAGGGGTCGTATCCTCTTGTCTTCATGTTGATTCCATGGATGTAAGAAGCAGCACCTCCCATGGAGTGTCCAGTCACTTTGAGAGAATAGTCCGGGTACTTTTTGAAAGCGTCGGTCATATTCTTCTCAAATTGGTGGTAGGCCAGATTGTAGGCCTGCAAGAAACCAGCATGTGCCATACAGTCTGTGCAATTGGGGTGGTTAGGACCCCAAGCATCAAACGGAAGAGTATCAAGTCTGACATCTGAAATACCGTCAGTGAGAGAAACGGTACCTCTGAAAATGTGCCAGATCTCTTTGCGTTTGTGGTCGACAGCAAAGAAGCCCGAGACGGAGAAATCAACGATATCTTTGGGTCCAAACTCGGCTATAAGCTCCATACCAGAGTAATCAGCACAGAACGATTCACAAGTGAAAGGAGCCTGAATACCTTGAAAACCAACACATGAGGCGAGTCCTGACAGATGAAGGGCGTAGTTCATCCAGTCCCAGGTCTCCTGAGTGGCTTGAACGACTCTATCAGAGTACGTTTTCTGTGGAGGTGCTGAGCCCAGTAGAACAGCATTAGGATCAGCTGCTGTGAGTCCTAAAAGAGTGGTAGCGAACAGTAGAGTTGGTAGTTTCATCGAAAGCACAATAATGGTCATCTCGATGAACTTCCTGGTAGGTATATATAGTCTTTATTTCTCCCTTGGAACTGTGGGGAGAATCGAGACATAAACACTACGGAGTACATGAGACATAGGCAGAAGCTCCAGAGAATCGGCTTTAACACACATGGCCGTTAATTGGCGATGTCTCTCTGAGACTCCAGCTCTTAGTCTGGGCTTTACGGGTCTCGAGTGTGGGGTTGGTGGGGGTAGTGGGGGTGGAACTGAGACAGTATAGCTATAGGTGGGTTGTATAAGGTGGATAATGAAGGAAATAGAACGGAAGAAACATGGAAAAAACAGGGAACAAATCCAGGGAGTTGATTCAAGTACTTAAATAGTCATTTAAAGTCCAACAAACGACTTTTGATTAGTTTTACTACTGTAGTTAGCCTCTCTCTGTAGACCATGGCAGACGAGCAACCCCGCCATCTCCACAGTTCATAAATAAGCATAGAATTAATGTGGGGCTCGAGAGCGATACGGGCTATTTAGACTTGTCCAACCTCTCGATAGCTGAGACCCATGTACCTGTTTGTACCTGCTTAGGTGGGCATCTTGGACCGACTATCGTGTCTTAGACCGAAAAAGTTGGCAAACTTGGTTCGGTTAACGAGAAATAGAGAAGACAGAGGTCATTAATGACACAGAAGGGCAATAAGTGACCCTAAAAAGAGCAACAAGTGACACACACCACGGCTTTGTTTCACTCTGTGAGACTAGCTTTGATGATTATGTCATTTTCTGATGTTGAAGGAGTGGATTTATCTGAAGACTTATCTAACTTGACAGTGACATATCTCGTAGTTAACAAGGCACCAGGAGGCTCTACCAAAGATCAAGGAGGATCAGGAACCTCAGGGTGGGCACTAATTAGCTTCTCCCCGGACCACGTAGGTTTGAAATACCATCGGCGATCAACATGTTCAACGGTGTCAGAAGGGGGATTGACAAGGCTTGTAGGAAAGGTATAACTTGATTAGGACGCTCCAAAAACGTAGAAAAAACAGTAATTATCGCTATTTGGACCCCAATAATCACCAGATACACCCCTACCATCGATATAACACCTCCACCAACAGTCAAAGTTATACAGCCTTTTCATGTCTCAGTCCCACCACGCTCCTTTGGGCTGTCTCAGGCCCCACTGGGTCATGTGTGCCTGGCCGACGGGTTAGCGAAAGTAGAGATTCGCACCTGTTTCATCTCTGACACAAATGGCGCATGCACGACCGGACTGAATGTGAATAGAACTCGGCTATGTGTAGCCTTACAAGGACTAATCTTGCGTGCTTCATGGACAAGAAATGACGCTAAAAACACCATTAAATGACGCTAAAAACACCCATGACGTCAGTCCAAATGACAGTTGGCCCGACACATTGACATGCTTGTCACCACTGCCTCATTTCCTTCACAATCAAGGCACATTCTCCGCAGTCCGTGTAGGTTCGCAAATCAAACATACTCGAAAGACCCCCACCAAAAAGCTTGACAGAGTGCAAGGCACTAAGCGCGGAATTTTAATTGATGACTGGGATATGAAAAAAATATGCTGGTGGGATACGCAGCAAAAAAGTGATTTCTGGCAGGATCGAACTGCCGACGTTCTGCGTGTTAAGCAGATGCCATGACCAACTAGACCAAGAAACCGTTCGTTAAATTTTTGGAAAAAGTGGCCACTGCAATCTGAACGCAGATTAGTCAGCCGGCGTTTGCGAAGGAGGGGTGTAGGGGTAATACGACACATATAGTGACCACTATTGATGTCTACAGGATCCTTTGAAGCTATTTTATAGCTCCTGACTATGTTATTAGGTTTGTTATGAGGTTTTGAAAGTTGCAAATTTTGAATCGAAACTTGAGCCAGACAGAAGTGACCCTAACATGAAAATAAAGAAAAGAAAACGGCCGAAAAGTTCACTTTCTAGTCATCTACAGTACTTGTATAGATGGTCAGGTCCCCAGTCTTCTTTTTAAAATAATTCTGTAGTACAATTATCTCCTTATGTCAAGTCTAGGAGTACAAGTAGTCGTTATTCGATTACTTATCACACACTTGAAAACTCTCAAAAGAGATATGAACGACTAACAATGGCATACAAGTACTGTACTGTACTTTACCTACACATTGCTATCTCTACCTGAAGTTCACTTTCCGCCTTAGTATTAATAGTTTTTACCAACTCGCTCACGGCTTACCAACCATATCACAGCTTCCACACGTGAATGCTTCTCTACTTGAGCCTCCTACGCTTCCTACAACACTCTACACTGACTACTACACACGCTCCACTATCAAGTCCTCATATATTACTTTCATCCCTCTAATGACGTCTATCGGCTGTTCGAGGCTTTGCTCGGATGATGTTGTCCACTCGCAACAGCAGCTCGGCGGCTTCGGCGGCGGAACTCACCACCGCTCGCTTGAGCTTGTACGACTCCACAATGCCCAGGTCTCGCATGTCGGCAACCACGCCGTTGTTGAGATCCAGACCGGAGGTGTGCAGACCGTTGTAGATGGCAGACTTGAGCTTGGACACCAGCTCGGACGAGTCGAAGCCGGCGTTGTCGGCCAGAATGGTGGGCAGCTGACGCAGAGCTCGGGCAAACGCCTCGATAGCCAGCGACTGCTTGCCGTCCACAGACTGGGCGGCTCGCTCAACAGCCTGAGACATGACCATTTCGGCGCATCCTCCTCCGAGAGTGGTTCTGGTCTCGGCGGTGGTCTGGGACAGAACCGCCAGGGCGTCGTGCAGCGATCGCTCGGCCTCGTCGAGAATCTGGTTGGTGGCTCCTCGCAGAACCACGGTGCAGGCCTCTCCGGCAGCGACACCGGAGAACTTGGTCATGATATCTTCTCCCACAACAACCTCCTCGATGGAGTCGCAGTATCCCAGCTTGACGAGCTCGGGGTGCTCGAAAGAAGACACCACCTCGCCTCCAGTGACCAGAGCCAGACGCTCCACACCCTCGAAGTCGGCGTGTTCAATGGAGTTGACCTTGGCCTCGGTAAACAGAGCCTCGGGGTAGTTGTAGATGAGCTGGCGGTTGACGAAACACGTGATGCCGTGGTTCTTGATCTTCTCAACCTTGGCCCGCATCTTGTCCTTCTCGGCCTTCTCCAGCTCGGCCAGCTTCTGTGTGCTGTCGACCTTGAACTTGGCGCCAAACACCTTGACCTTGTCCGTGTCCATGGGTGTGTTGGCAATCATGATTTTGCAGTTGGTGATCTTGGACGGCTGGTTGGTGCCGAACCGCTTGTTGAGAATGAAGCCCTCGTCGAGGTACGACTCGTGCAGCTGGCCACCAAACTTCTTGATGATCTGGATGTGTTCGAGGTTGGTCGAGCCCTTGAGCCGCAGCACCGCGTCAACCGCCAGTTTGGCAAAGTACTCCTTGTCGCCAGACAGCACCTTGGACGACAGCGTGGTTCGGGCAATGGCCTCGAGGTCCTTTCGGAACAGCTCGGGGTTGGCTCCGTTGTTGACGGCGCTCTTCTCCAGGGCAGAGAGAGCGGCCTTGGTGGCGATTCGGAAACCCTCAATGATCACCTGGGGGTGGATCTTGAGATCAACCAGCTTCTCGGCCTCTCGAAGCAGCTCGGCAGCAAGAACAGTGACAGAAGTGGTACCATCGCCAACCTCGTCGTCCTGGACCTTGGAAATGTTGACAAGCACCTTGGCGGCGGGGTTGTCAAAGGGAATCTGCTGGAGAATGGTAGCTCCATCGTTGGTAACCAGCGAGTTGCCACTGCTGGCAGACTGCAGCAGCTTGTCCATACCCTTGGGGCCCAGAGTGGTTTTCACGAGATCGCCGACGGCAATCGCGCCCACAAAGGCAGACAGACGGGCGTTCTCGCCTCGCTCCTCAACAACCTGGTCGGAAAAAATCGGTACGGACTGTGTTAGATGTGGTGGTGGGGATTGTTGAGTGTCCCTGAAGTAGTGGCAACAGTGGAGATAGCGGAAATAAACGGTATAGATGGAACGAGCAAATCACGACGACTCCAACGATACCACTATCTTCGCTGTAGCTCCACTCCATCTCTCAATCGAGATCTTTGCCTCCTGTCGTGGTGATCAAGATGATGCCTGATCTAGGAGACGGCACATCAAAAGTCGGGCTTTCAAAGCCGGCAATGTGACACAAACAGTGTGACCATCACAATAGCTCCCATAACTTGTCACTGCCATCCTCCCACCTCTCATACTCACCATTGTTATCGTGTTAGATAGAGATGCACAAGCTCGATATATTTTCAGGTGAAGCTAATTTGGAACCGCGAGGAATAGTGCAGAACGTCACGTGAGGGGCGGTGTTGGGGGTGATAGAGAGGGTGTAGGGGAAAATGAAACATGCCAGACACTTTATTGCGGTGAATTTGTTATATTTCTGTCTTTAAACTACGAAAAATGTCGTTTTAGCGCCCCCTATTAACCCCCTTCTACGTGGTTCTACCAAGGTCAAATACAGTTGAACGTGGCCTTGGATTTCTTACACGCCTCCCAACTGCCTGAACCCAACCGAGACTCGAACTCAGGCGTTCTTAGTAAGCCCAGGGTTATGTAAGCACCCCAAACCTTATTTTACAACGTGCTTATATAAGCACGATTACGTCAGCATTGGATGACGATTACGTAAGCATGCCACCAAAAATGGTGGGTGCCACTGCCACTGCCGTTCATTTTCGGATGGGATCATTTTTCGGAACTTTACGGGGTGGAGAACATTTGTAAGCCGCTGACAGATGGAATTGAAGATTGGGCAAGATTGGGTGGGCTAATTAATGAGTGACAAGTGGGCCTACAAGTGGATAGACTATGGAAGGGTCGATGCACCATCCAGATAACAATCTAGATAACAACCCAGATAACAATAGCTACAGTACGGAGTACTTGTAGGTGGGTTGTAAAGTGTCTTTTGTGGGCCAAGAAGAGGCAGCCATTGTGTATCCAGTCTAGACCATTGTGTAGCCAAGCCATTGTATTGATGATCTTCCAGCCAAGCCAACCAATGTTGTACTACAAGTAGCTACGAGAACACTCGTACACTCGAACCCCTACCTCGCACACATCTGAGGTGTTTCATCGAGGCTAGAGTGTCTGATATCGGTAGTAGTGCGACATTAGTGGAGAGGAGGGGCTGTTGCATCCCAGGGAGCTATAATGGGCTGTGCTGCTATTGAGCTACAGTACTTGTAGTACAACGTAGCAACGGTACAAGTACGAGTACGTAACTGAGGTGCCACCGGACATGTTCTGAGCTCGTACTGTTGTATCGTTACCCTACCCTCGTATACGTGCAATGTTATGATGATGTTTTCGACGATGAAGGTTGCGGATCTGCGGAGGTGGAGGACCAAGAGCGTATGTGGGCGTGAGACAAGGCAACGGAGACATACAAGGCGGGCTGGAGACAGACAATGGCTTGTAGCTCTGCATACCTGGCCCGCGTCTCACTCTCACGGAGATTTGGTAGGTTACAGGGCCAACAGTGCAACCCGGCTAATGAGTGACACTTCTAGACTAACGCAGAGATGCAGGTAGAACCCGATTGCAACAGGGCCGTGAGGAGTGAGACGTACAAGAAACAGTTCATACGAGTGTGTACCAGTTCGTAGTATTACTCGATCTCGACACTCACATCTGTCTCAGCCAATAAAGTTGTTTGGTTCACCACGGGTTTTGTTTTGGAGACGTTTCCAGCAGGCAGGGAAGGCTGGGGACATGAGACGGCCCGACTGCGAGATGGACATGCGATTCCAGCGTAGATTTGGCGGCGATCTTGGTATCGTGCCAGGCACTTGGTCTACAGTAGCAGTGTCTAGAGCACCACGACCTCGAATAAGGTGGCAGCAATTAAGGTGGAAATGGCGGAAAATGCCACAGTGGGTGGAATTCTCGGAAAAGCAGCAACCCAAGCGCGCAAAAAAGCCCAGGAATACCTCGAGCCGCACAACCCGAGCCGGTCACGTGTCCGCGGGCTCTTTATATCCAGATAGACCCACAGACCCGCTAGTGCATGTAACCTGCTGCCAGCTGTGACGGGACGCACATGCATGCGTAAGTATAAATGAGCATGGGTAATTTTGAGACCGGCTGATGGCTGTGATTTAGATGCGAAAAGAAGCGGCCTGAGGGGGAAACAGCCGCTCACAAACAGGTCTGCAGGCCGGCAGTGGTCACCCTACCACTCCTCATGGCCTCGGCACTCCCCCATCTTCCCTCCTCACTGTCCAAATATACATCTGGCCAAAGCTTATTTGCAACAAAGGTGACGAGGTGGGCGACCAGTGTCGGGGATTGTGTCAGGCTACTTAGAACGGCTTTTGCGGGCTGTGCAGGCGAGCTGGCGGAAAACCGAGCAGATAGCCGTGCTCGCACGCGCCCGCTCAGCAAACTGCCGTCTTTTGCCGCCCTTTTCGCGCCCCTACCACCCCCATTTCTGCGCCCCCAAACTGCAGGGCTAGGGTCTTGCCATCTGCATCCGTCTAAATCCAAAAATGTAACATTTGGTTTTGGAAGTTGGGACTTGGAACTTTTGGAACCACCTGAAATTTGGAACTTGACCGACCCAAACCTGAACGTCAATTCGACGAACCTGCCGTGAGCGACGACCCCCGAGCCCTAATCGCCCGCCCCCCGAGCCCGAGAGACACGCCGCCCGCCCCGACCGAGCACCCGAAAAAAAAAAAACGGCCCCTTCTTCCCTGTTGTTTGCATTTCCAGGGCCCCGTTTTTTTAATACCGCCCCTTGTTCATCACAACAGACGACACAGACCCGCTGTTGGAAAACCGCACGAGTATCTGCGACTGTGGAGCCCCGACCGTGTGAAGAAGAGCTCGCGCGCCCACACCGACTGACTTCGCCACCGGACCGCAACCTCCGAGTGACGACCCCCACGCCTTCAAAATTTCAGATTTCAACATGACCGCCACGCCAATAGACATTTCCTACCAGCAGAATTTCCACTCGCAACGGTTCCGACGCGAGTCCATGGCCCACTCGCAGGGCATGGGTGGAATTTCCTGGGGAGGAATGTCTGTTGGCAGCTGGCTGAGAGACGAGTGAGTATTAGACATGAGTGACATGAGTGATGTGAGCATGAGGTGGCAATGTGGCAATGTGGGGAAGAGAATGGAGAGGTGGATGTTTAAGCGAGGGTAAATGTGTGTAGTGAGGCAAAATGGGTTACATTATCTGTGACTACCGATGCAAGATTATATATCCACATTCCCTGCTTAACTCCACCTTCTTCTAAGCTATGCCGGATGGTACTGCTCAGTAGGACAGACGACGGTGGCATTTTGACGGCAGCAAATCTATGGCATGTTCTTTGTCTGTCTGTGCTACAACGACTGATTACTTGTTCTATTTGTGCCCCGTTCTATTGGCCTATTATCCCCTCCGCCCCTGAGTGTCTCAGCTGGGTTGCTGACAGTGAGGTTTGGCTGTCATGGCTGTCTCCTGTGCCGCCAACTAGCTCTGCAACCAGCCGGCAAGCTCAGGACAAAGTGTCGGCCTCCCCATTCCTCTTTATTCTTAAGCTCCAGGAAGCCATCACCTTAGTTGCCGCCCGTTGCGATCGAAGTTTGCCGTTGCATAGAGTTCGCGATCGCAGAGACGATAAGGAGTATATGAAGCGACCGTGAGGCGACTCTTACGCCATCCAATACTAACCACAGAGTCATGACGCTAAACATGCCGTCCACGACGACCATGGCCATGTCGCCGGGCATGGGCATCAACTCGTCGTCATACCTGCCCAACCTCGAGGCCCAGTACTGCAAGGACTACAGCTGCTGTGGCCAGACGCTCCCCACGCTGCACGACCTGTTGCGGCACTACGAGGAGTCCCACATTGCGCCCTCGCCGCCCGTGGAACAGCCCCATATGGCCCGAAACACCAACAACGTCATGGAGGTGGTCTCGACCAATGACGTGTTCATGAGCATGGGAGGGGCCCAGGGACAGGGCATGCCCGGCCAGCACCCCCAGGCCGGCATGGGGGGCCTTCCGCCGGGGCAACAGCATCACCCCATGGCCCAGGGCCACCACCCGACGCATTTCCAGCAGCATCCGCTGCCACACGGAGGCCAGGGAGGAGCCGGCGGAGTGCATGGAGGGCCCCAGGGAGGCCAGCAGATGGGAGGCCACCCGGGAGCCCCACACAACCCCCAGATGATGCAGATGGGCGGGCAAGCGCCGCAGCCCACGGGCACGTTTGCCGACGAGGACGACGAAATGTGCATTGACGACCCCGCCAGACATCTGTACGTGATGGAGCGGGGCGAACACAAGCCGTTCAAGTGCCCCGTGATTGGCTGTGACAAGACGTACAAGAACCAGAACGGACTCAAGTACCACCGGATGCACGGCCACCAGAACCAGATGCTGCATCTCAACGACGACGGAACCTACAGTATAATCGACCCGCTGTCCAACGCGCCCTACCCCAACGGCGTGGACATGGAGAAGGACAAGCCGTACCGGTGCGAGATTTGCGGCAAGCGATACAAAAACTTGAACGGTCTCAAGTATCATCGGGGGCACTCGACTCATTAAAAGAGCCGAGAGCTTGACGTTGGAAAGAGATCTGAGAGAGGGTTTGCTGCCGGGTGCCCCAAAAGCATTGCACTCGGCCTACAGAGACACAGCATCACTTTGGAGTGTTCTGCCCCCCTGGTCTCCAAGAGTATTTATCGGCCTTTTAGTTTCTGAGATGGTATTTATTAATAGAGTAGATTGAAAGAGAGGAGAGAGGGAAGAGGTGAAGAGACCTCATACTGTAGCTTGTATCGTACAAGTAGCTCCCACATGTTAGCCGAGTTCAACGGTGTGTTAGTTTACCTCGGCTTTGCTTTTGTTATAGCAAGAGTGGATGGGCTGATAAGACAGTCTCCAAGAAACAGCTTATGAGTTATGAGTGCAATCGGTATAGAAGAAGCGGATAACACACAGCTCGCTCAGACCAGATTATGACCCTCTAATAGAGACCTCCTCTTATCTCCATCCGATATCTTCCCGCATGCATATCAACCCCACTTGGTTCAACCCTATATAATGAGTCGATATGTCTTATACTCTTTTTCAACTTTTGTCAACCGACCTACCCCACCAAATTATTATATTGACACCGAATCAAACATGGCTTGTGGATGTGGAACCAACTGCGCATGCTCCAAGGGCACCAAGACCTGCGACTGCTCCGCTTGCGGCTGCAAAAAGTCCAACATGTAATTTGGCCCTGAGCCAATGATAACACTGGGATATGGACTCCGAAACAGGAACTCATAGCCGATAGCATTAGGAGATGGAGGAGATGGAGGAATGTGTGAATAAATGAGAATGAATATTATGAGGAATATACGGAAGTGTATAGTAGACCACAATAATACCGAGTATGCTGAAATTGTGAATGTTGAAGTGCTTTGTTAGGAGCTCTGTACAATGATAGATCGTCTGTTATCAGAACATGTTATCATACAGTGTCTGGCTGTAGTGAGATTGAGCCCCTGAACCCGCGGAGATATGTAACTCTCTCACACACACTGTATCATCCCCTATCTCGTTTCTTTGCCCCTATTATCACTATCACCTACGATCTACACACCCTATCTAACAAGAGATCGATCGAGTTGCTGGACGAACAAACTGGGTAGAATACGAGTCTTGTCTCGGATAAATGTCGGTAGAATATCGTTGCTGGCTGCTCAAGCCACCCCCTCTGTTAATTACTCCGATAATGCACACATGACACGACCCCAGACCAGATAACACAAGATCGATCGAGACAGTAATATGACGTCATAAAAGAGGTTTGTAGGTATTTAGGGTATCCACGGAAGATGTGGCGGTGTAGTACAGACATGGTATTACTCAGTGATTTACTGTGGTTTTTGATTGGCTTTTATTCTATCCACTTTTACATGGTATTTTTTACCACCTACCATCGCCAACTAAGGTTAAGTAAAATAATCCGGTGAGAAAAATAGAAACCCGATTTACAGGAACAATTGTACTAGAGCAGTATTTTTTGAGCATTTAAATTAATTCAACACCCTGGTACCTATCATTTGACACCCCTCCCATCTCTCCAGCAGCCCTGGAACCCCGAAAATGAACCCCCAGCTGAATTTTTAAGCTAAGTAATTCTGAACTAAAGCTGAGCTGGAGAAACAACATGAATGTTTGCCTGTTAATGACAGCCAGAAACACCAAGAGCGACTTTACGAAAACCCCAAGACGGTACAAATAATCCTCCACTACTCACTGCTTAATCAGCAACACAGCAACACCACCATACATACAACACCACCTCATAGACCAATTACCCCTATTAGGGTATCCCTAGCTCTAGCACCTCCTTGACTAGACTAACAATGGTACACGTGCGGTCTAGATCTTCCGCTAGACCTCTTGATACAATCCAAGCGTCTCCTGGCAACACGAACGAGAAAGGAGGTGGTATTCACGTGCATGAGCAGTGGGGTGTTGAGTGACAGGGGTAGGGGAGGAGCGTGATAAGTAAAGTAGTTGGGGACGGTTGACATATTAGTTGGGAAAGAAAACATGCGAATTAGGTGATAAACAATACAGGTGACGACCAAACGCCTACGGCAGTCATTTCACTTGCACTTTCACATGCCCAGACCATTCCACATCTACATAGCACCCCCTCCCCCTCCTCTCACTCTCATTCCTGTGGCATTGTAATCAAAACGTTTACCGAGGTACAATTGTAGCTACAAGTAGGCGTAAGTAAACAGAGCTAGAGAAGAAGAACATGGTCAAAAGTCAGACTTGGAGATGCCAGTTCGAGACTTGAGTGCGACAAATATATAACACACACCGCAGCGACAGCAACACACCCGCTTACTAATCACAAGGATCGTCTGTTTTGATTTTTTATCGCTTCGTATCCCCACGCATCTGTTTCGTGGATGCACCCTGGTTAGGAACCTTATGAGCTTAGTCCCAACATGTGAAGTGTCTATCTCTTAGCAAGGAGCAACTGAGAGAAGTTGAGAGTGGACGAAAACGTGAGAAAACGTGAGAAATACGTGACCAGACACGTGACCAGACACGTGACGCAGACGATATATCACGTGAGCAGCAACACAGCTACAAGAAACGACGAAAAACAACGAAAAACGTGACCCAGAACACCTCAACCCTTCAACTACAACTACACATGTCATGATAATCCTAGGATTACTACTCACATACACGCCGCTGGGCCGGATCGTCAAGAACTGGTCGGCCAAACGGCTCTGGAGCATTCTCTACGTGCTTCTCTGGCTTCTGGGGATCCAACTGACCCTTTTGTTTGCAGCAATAGCCTATGTTGCCCTCTACCAGTTCTACATCCCCGTCAACTCGCTGTCTCTGCCTCTGGACTTTGATTTTTCGACCGAAGACGGCGCCTATGCGGTTGCCAAGCTCCATGGCGACGTGGTTTCGCTCAATTACGTGGAACCAGCCACCCATGCTCTGTGGAAGTACGTGCCATTTGTGTCCACTCCCTCACCTGCTCCCGAGGCTCCGCACAACCGGGTAACGACGTTTGGACGTCCCCGGGACCGAATCAAGACGCTGCGGTTCATGAACATGCCGTATTCCGTCTATGTGAATCTCGATTTGCCCGAAACCGACCGAAATCTCGGCACCGGCAACTTTATGATCCGGGTCTCGTTTGCAGACGATCTGGAGGTGTTCCGGTCGACCCACAGACTCACGAGAGACAACAGAAAGAGATGGCCGTTGACACACAATGAGGAGTATGCCGTCAGACCAAATGTAGGGTCTATTAACAAGAGAGACAAGAGAGGTCGAGAGTTGAAGGCCAAGAGAGAAGAAAAGCTGGCCCAGGAGGAGTTGCCCGAACAACTACCGCTCCCCGCTCTCTTTACAGCCACCCGTCCCGCCATTTTGGCATTTCAATCCGCTACCATGCGGGTAATGGACACCCTGCTGTTTGCGCCGCTGTATCTCACTGGCTGGAGAAAACAGGAACAGCGCCTGCACGTGTACATGGCCTCCAACTGGCACGTGCCCGCGGACGTGGAGGACCACGAGTTTGCGTACGCGATCGTCGAGCTCGACAGAACCGTGGATCTGTACGGCGCCCAAATCGAGTGGCGGGTCGAATGGACCGGACTCCGATACTTTATGTATCATCACAGAATCCTGGCGTTCCTGCTGGGCACCGCGGTGCTGTGGTACCTCGAGATCTTCTACCTGGCCATCGCCTATTGGAGTGGAAAGAAGGTGATTCTCAAGCTGACAGGAGACACCAGTGCCCAGCCTAGAGGTCGAGCACGCGTTGGGGGAGCTGGAGGAACGGGCGGAGGACCCGGAGGACCGGGAGGAAGAGCTTCCAGGTCTGCTCGTATTGCTGAAGACGCTGCTCTCGACGCAGACGACCCAGCAGAGGACACTGACACTCCTGAGAGAGCCGAGGTTCACACTCGATCTTCAGAGATTCAGCAGCTTCTCGAGGATAGCGAGACTACCGCTGGAGACTCCACGATCGGAGACACGACCGATAACGCCTCTGTTGTGTCTCAGGAAGACGAGTTTTCTGTGGAAGAGGATGACCACGAGAGTGTCTCACTTTCGGCTTCAGATTCCAACGTCGAGGGCTACAATGAACGTCATTCTTCTCGAATCGAGATTTGTGCTGGAGACTCGGATGACAACTCTCATACCATCAGGTACCCTGTTTCCTGGCCCACTCCTCCTCCTGAGGGACCTCTGGCTCTCTCCAGACAGGAGATTGAGAGTTTTACTCGATACAGATACGAACAGGAGACGCCCGAGCTTCTGTCTCGCGAAAACACCGACTCTTTGTCTGAATCCGACGAGTTTGATTTCGAAACTCAACTACAGATTGATCTACGATCTCTGGTAGCTCAGAACAGACAGGAGAGACAGGAGAGACAAGAGCGACTCGAAGAGCTCCAAGCTGGTCCTTCCAACGCTGGAAGACGAACACCCGACCAGAGACCCACGTCTGCTCCTCAGAGATTCTCTCCCAGACCCCCCAGATCTCCTGCTATTTCAGCACACAGCTCTCGAGGTTCTCTTCGGTCCTCGCGACTCTCCACTTCTTCCACAACTACAGGTTCCAACCCCAGCTCGACGGTTTCGCGTCAGCGTCACGTGACTCCCACTACGACACCTCTTCCTGCTCCTCCAGAAGACTCTTCCCAACGAGACGATGGAGACGACGAGAGTGTCTGAGTATCTTTTGCTAACAAAATAACTTATTAATACAGTGATAATGACAGAGCGGGTGTAGCAGTAGACTAAAAGCAGGGATTTTGCTCTTGATATGAAAATTAGAGAATTAGAGAATGGTCTCTTAAATATGGTATACGTATGGCCTACTTAAGCGATAAAGATAGTACATACGGTATCTAAGAACAGTGCAAGAAAAGAAGAGATGGTGAGAAGACTTACTGGCCAGACAATCGAATGGCTCCAAGTTCTCATCTACTATACTGAAAAGATCAACATACCTTTATACGAAAAAAGTTGAATAACTGTGAATAAAATCATGTTATGTATACAAATCTGGTATCATTCGATTGAGAATATTCTCACAAACAGATTGGCACCACTATAATACCAATATCTTCAAAACTGAGCTCCTCAGACACAAATCGGAACCTGCAGTCAACTACCCACCTAGTTAAGACCCCATTGGTGGCTCTTTTTCACATAAACTATTCTATGCCTTCCTAAAGGGATTCCAAAACAAGTCCCTTTCAACCCATGTTTTATGCCAAGTAGCCCAAACACAGAGATACCGATAAGAGGCTGGAGGTACCTCGCACAAGCACCATGACGCGCTCCACTGCACCAAACGACCCTCCACATCTCCATACATTACGAAAGCTGTCTTCGAGTAGCCCCTTTAGCCTGTTTCAACCACCTCACACTCTCCATAAACTACCCACGGTTATGCCTAAGAGTGCAGTCCCGCAGTGCCAGGCTGTTTGTGGCCTTGAGCTTAGCCTGCCATACACTAAAGGGTGTTCCTTAATTGTAGCCGTGGGTTGTTTATAACTTCCTGCATTCCAGCTTTTTAACGAGCGACTGTTTATTCATTTGTTGAAGACTGCTCCATTGCTATCTCTAGCTATCTCGTCTGTTGCTACAGCTACCGTTCGCTATGTCAAACAAACCGTTTTCCATCAAACCGCTGGAGTCGGACAACTCGCCCAACTACAACAGTCTGGTCACCTCGTTCCAGTCCGCGTTCCAGTACTACCAGTTTGGAAATGAGCCTGCCAAAGTCGAACCCATCGACCCCAAACTGCAGGAAGCTGTTCCTGAAGATCCCCAGCAGCAGGTGGAGCAGCAGTCTGTCGCCCTGATGCAAGACATGCCTGCCCACGATCCCTACGCGGCCTACTCGTTCAGATACGTGCATCCTCCGAGCGTCAACTACCACAACTGGCAGGGCAACAACATGAGTGCTCTGTTGAACCCTGCTCAGAACATGCCTCGATCTCACGATGAAGACGCCATGGATACTGCGGACACTGATCCCTCGTACTTCAACAACAGCATCAATCCCAGCATGCTGAACGCCGCAGGTTCGTCCACCTCGCACTCGCAGCATTACGCAACTATGGCGCACTACTCTCTGTCGCCTGCGTCTCCCACGTCAGTCATCTCCATCATCAACAGCTGTATGTCCACTCCTCCCGACGACGAGATCAAAAACGAGCCCGAAGAGCCCCTGGCCTTCAACACCGCGGGCTTCAAGATCCCCGACGACCTCTACGACTACTCGTCGGTGTTGCATCTCGAAAACTCAGCCATGGCCCAAAGTCATCTTGCTCGAGACTTTGATCTCATCCAGTATGACACCGAAGACACCAAACGCGAGTTTCTGCGACGCTGCGGCAACCCCTTTGCCAACCTGTCAGCCACAGCTCCGGTTCCTGAAGCCGAGTACTGTGCCCAGCTCAACCCCGGCAAGGGAGGCCGTCTCACCGTCTACGAGCCCATGTACAAGTCGTACATCTCCACCAAGGTGCTGGAAGACTACTTTTTGAACGGCACCGTCATCAAGCCGCGTCCAGGAAACCCCAAGTGTCTCTCCAAGGTGGACATTCACGGCCAGTGCAGATACTGCGGCGAGTTTCTGGTGATGCGAAACCACTCGTACTCGTCGCACATGTACTCCAAGCACGGCATCAGCGCCACCACCAACAACGTGCTGCCCCTGCCCATGAAGATTTCGTCGATCGAGAACAAACGGGGCGGAATCAAGCTGCAGGGCTACTGTTTCATCTGCCGAACCGACGTGGATCTCAACGAGCGGGCCAAGGAAAACGAGTGGATCTCGTGGTTCTACCACCAGCAGGCTCACAACGTGGTCGAGAGAAAACAGTAGAAAATAGATGTATATAGGTGTATGAATCAGTAATGTAAGAGGGGGAGGTGGTTTAGAAGGGGTTTAGAAGGGGTATAGAAGTATAAGAAGTATCATCAGAAGGGGTATAAGTGGTATAAGTGGTATAAGAAGTATAAGAAGTGTTATCAGAAGTGGTATAGAAGTATAAGAAGGGGTATAAGAAGTGGTATGAAAGGGTGTAAGAACTGGTACATTTGTAGAACAAAAGGGTTGTGTAAAGGAGCACATGCTGAAACAAGTATGATTGGATAGAAGAAGTTCTACAATCTGAAGAAGTTCATCCAAATGATAATTTCACAGTTGAGAAAAGCAGTGAAGTTACATTCACGCAAGAAGGTCTGCCAAGAAATGCCCATTCAATGACAGTCGATTTGATCGAAGTCATTCAAGCACACCATCTGTACTTGACTTCAAACAATAGGAGTCAATCACTATAGGCAATACACTGATGTGGTGGCTCAATGGAATCACTTCACCTGACTTGCACAGCTTAGAAAATGAACTGCAAGCAACAGGTGGTATCATAGACACCCGGTCTAGTATCATTCAAATACCAGAAAGCATCTTCTCAGGTATCACGTGATCACCCAGTATCTTCACGTGATCATCCAGTATCTCCACTGAGGACACGTATGGTATCTATCTAGTCACATGGTTTGCCACCATGGTGGCGATGAAGATGGAGAGTTTAAGACTGATGGATGGTTGTTATTGGGGCATGTAACTAACCATTGAAAGGTATGAATGGCTGAGAGTAATTACAAGTAAAACACAAACATGACATGGACCTAACAAGTTGCAGAAACCGATTTTTATCTTTCTCTCTGTTTCTCTCCTCACTTTATTGCGTCTCAATACTTCACCCCCTCAACTACCTCTACTTAACCTCATAGTTAAGACAAGCATGTGATAAAGTTCGTCAGGTGCATGTGGATGAGCATGTATCGATATATACAGTATCAGAGTAGCTATCGTGTCCACTTCACCTAAAAACTACACACCACACTCCTCCAATGTCTTCGTTCTGGGGAAACTCGCAAGCCGGCGTGCCTCCGGAGACCGCCAACAACTCTTCGTGGTGGTCCAACATCCAAAATGGTATCAGATTGCCTACTTCTGAGACCGAAGCCATGGCCGAAAACGCAGGTGTGGACGACAATATCTCTGAGCCCGAGTGGTTCAAGCTATCGTGGATGGACCGCATGATTGTCTTTGGCGTGTGTCTCGCTGGAGCTGTGGTTTGCTTCACCATTTGTTTCCTGATCATGCCGGTGCTGGTGCTCAAGCCCCGAAAGTTTGCGGTTCTGTGGTCGCTGGGATCCATTCTCTTTGTGATTTCGTTCGGCGTGCTGCAGGGCCCCGTGTCGTACGTCAAGCATCTGGCCAGCAAAGAGCGACTGCCGTTTTCAATTGCGTTTTTCGGGTCCATTTTCGCGACTCTGTACTTTTCCCTCGGCATGAAGAGCACTTTGCTGACGATTATCGCCTGTGTCGTACAGCTGATTGCTGCCATTTGGTACGCGGTGTCGTACTTTCCGTTTGGACATCAGACCATGCGGTTTGCTAGTAGAGTGGGCGCGAGACAGGTGACGGGTTGGATTAACAGTTAGACAACGAGCGAAGCGAGTTGTCTAACACCTCACGAGCTGCGAAGCAGTGAGTGATAAAGCCCCGCCTCTAGAGTCATCCACAGTACTCCACCAGACTCACCAGACCCACCAAGATCTATAAAGACAGCACTGACTACAATTGAGGATAACCTCACACAAATGCCTGAGAGACGGGTGTATAATGAATAATGACTTTGAATACGAGTATGGTGTATCCTGATTGCAAATTGTTGGCTGTGTTTTGAAGAGTTGCATTGTATAGACTGGATTGATGTTCATTACGATCCAGTGTCTACGGTAGGAGTAAAGACAAGTGAATTACTGAGCGTTGAAAACGATTAATGTCAGATCAGTGACAACAATTCTATACGCATTATGAGCGTTAGTCAATGTTTATTACAATTGAAGAGTCTACAAACTACAAGACAATGCAATAGAGACATGATATAGAGACATGAGAGAGAACCGTACGCAGTTCTTTACAAGTTCCAGAAGGAAATTTAATTTATACCTACTTACTATTGTAACCATCAATGGCTCTTTACTTGTACAGTACTTGTACTATGCTATCATATCATTCAACAATGCTAAGGATGATGTGTCTTGTTCCTTTCCAAACTGTCCGCTCAGACCTTCGGCCTTCGCTCCCTCCTTCTCTTAGCCAAAGTTGACGCTCGTGCAAACCCCCTCCTCGTCCACATTGACATTCAGTCTGTCCAATCGAAAGTCCCTGGTACAAATACTGGTGGGGGTGAGCACTCTATTAGGCTGAGGAAGATCTTCCTTGTAAAACTGGTTGTCCGACTTTTCGGCGACATCGTCCCTGGACACGATTTTCTTGCCGACCAGATGCTTCCATTTGTCTTCGGGGGCTTCGCTCATTGTGATTTGTGGTGTGGGTGAAAGAGCAAGGATGAATTTTGGAGAAACGGCTGATAATGGAGACTGTACATGGAGGTGCATGTCAGATGCATTTTGACAAATAAATGAGACGAAAATGATAAAAATAGAATGAAAGGAAATGGAAATATGGAAATCAAGAAATCAACAACACACTACACCACCACCACCCTTACTACCACATCTATTCTAATATACATCTATCTAACCCCTTTATTAATATGTTAGCGCGTTGGACCTCAATTTTCGCGTTGGACCTCAATTTTCAATCACCTTCATCTGCGGATGAGACAGATCCCAGCCCATTCCCTCACAAATCGCCTGCACCGCCAAATCGCTCTCGCCACACAAACTGATGTCAAAGTAGAACCGCGCACTGGGTTCTCGGTTGATGTAGACTCGCGGCACGCCCACGGGCACCATTTTGGCAATGTCGCACGCCGGAGACACCTTCAGCGACGTTCCCAGACACAGAAATAGGTCCACCTTGGGCGTGGGGCCTCCCATGTTGATATCCGCGCGCACCAGCCGTCCAAAGCGCTCAGGGAGAGCCTCGCCAAAGAAGACAATGTCGGGCTTGATGACGCCCTCGCAGTTCTTTTTTCGGCACATGGGGATGTCGCCGGCGACGATTTCGGGCCGTAGCGACTCGCAGGTCACCTTGGCGCCGCATTCTCGACAGGTGGCCATGTGGAACGCGCCGTGGCACTGCACCATCTTGGACTCCTCGATGCCGGCAATGTGTTCCAGATCGTCAATGTTCTGGGTGTACACTCGCAGCAGCTTGCCCTTGTCCTGCAGGATCTTGAGGAAGGCGTGGGTCGGCGAAATCAGCGCCTGTGTGGGCATCATCACCTTGCTGGCGACTCTGTAGAAGGGCGTGGGGTCGTGGTCAAACACGTCGAGGTCAAACACCTCCTGGGGGTCGGAAAGACCGAGCGACTCGAGATCCAGCGATTTGTAGAGACCGTCGGCTGATCGGAAATCGGGAATTCCGAGAGAAGTCGAAATTCCAGCGCCACACAGAACCACCACGTTTTGAGCGGCGTCCAGTTCCCGCAGCAGATCGGCAAACGTGTGGATGCGCGAGTGGTGGGCCAGCGTCTCCACGTCGCCTATGTTGGTGCGCGAGTACATTCCGTCGTCGTCGTCGTCCGACGAAATGTACTCAATCTCTGGACGTGTGGGGAGGTCCATGTTCGGCATGTCTGTGTCGGGCATAGTACTTGTACTTGTAAGCGTGTGGTCTAATTAGTTGGCGAGGCCTGTTTAATTAGTTGTGTTTAGTTGGTTGTGTAGTTTGGTGCTCGTTTTGTGAGTAATTAGTTGGCTTTGAACTTGTCTTTGAACAGTTAGTGTTGCGTGTGTTCACAGTCTCGTAATACTTGTCAATCTCCACCGAAATAGAGTTTACCGGGCCAAAGTCCCAAATGCCAGAGAAAAGAGAAGTCGAAAAGTGCTGATGCAGAGGTCAAAACCGCAAGACGGAAAGAGCTATGTTGGGAGCATTTGAAGCACGTGAGGACAGCAACGGAGGAGAAATGATTGGTGTCGGGGGCGAAAAAGAGGCGACAAAAATCAGTTTAAAGAGGATATCGCTGGATTTAAATACTCCTGATTATTTAGTTGCTCTCAAACAAGACTATTCTGGTTACAAAAAAAACACCACCAGCCAAACGTGCGGCGTTGAGTGGTTGTCCCAAACCGGAAATCACGTGGACCCGCATGGACTCTTGACTGGTTCATAGAAGACACACTTATAGCAAGAGTCTGGTAGGTGCTTAGTAAGCCGAAACTCGGATCTTTTTTGTATTTTCAGGTGTACAAATGTTATCTTAATGAGGTTACTTTTCGTCATCTACAAGTACAGTCATTTCAGATTTGCCCTAAATTACCTATCTAACATGTCTCAGGTGCATGCCAGATGTGATGAACAGTTGGATCTGAAGTCAGTGGTCAGGTTAGAGCTGGTAGATCAATCTGGATATGTCTCAGGTTGAGACCTGTAGAAGGCACATTCAGTTCTTGGTCTTTAGTACGAGTTCTAACGGTTCATGTTCTATCTGTCTTCTACCAATCTTCTACCAGTCTCATTAAGTCTTCTAAGTGTGTTCTAAGTGTGTTCTAAGTGTGTTCTAAGTGTGTCTCTGAGTGTGTTCTAAGTGTCTCGTAAGTGTCTTCCAAGTGTCTTCCAAGTGTCTTCCAAGTGTCTTCCAAGTGTCTTCTATCAGCCTCATTAAGTCTTCTACAAGTACCAGTACTTCGTAGGCACTAAGTCTTTTATCTCAACTGGTGCAGATAGGTCTCCAACTATCAGATTGAGGTCCTTGAGCAGTTGGCTTTCTGTTAAGTAGTATTATCATTGCAGCCTCTTCCATCTGCTTGACTTCCCACAGCTGTCATGGAGTGTGTTAATTAGTCCTCGAACTGATTGGCGTAAGATCAGATAGCGTATGTACACCGGTATGCACAGCGTTGATATCTTATCAGATCTCAATCAGTTCTACTTTTTCGTCAACTGTCTGTTATTCCAAGACGTGTAGACTATCAGAGATCTACAACTACCGTACTACAAGTACTTGTACATCAGAGAAGAGACCATACACATTTCGTTCTCCTCACCCTTGTCTATCATAATTCATTAGTCTATTTTGGACCGCCCTACAGCTTGGAGATGGCAGGAGGAGCGGTCTTGTTCTTGTTGGGGTTCTTTCGGACCCACAGATTGATGGTGATGTCGTTCCACTTTTTGTTCTCGGCAGCAAGCTCGAAGCCCACCTTCTGGGCCAGTCCCGACGACCGCTTGTTGGGAGGCTCAATGATAGCCAGCCAGTCGCTCTTGGTGACATTGTGCTTCTCGTCCCACTCAACCAGAGCGTAGAGAGCCTCCTTACCAATGCCCTTTCCCTGAGCCGCGGGAGCCATGGTCCAGGACGCCTCCACAAACTGGGGCGAGTAGGGAGCGCCAATAGGTCGCTTGAAGTGCGAAATGCCAATCTCGCCGTAGAACTGGTTGGTCACCTTGTCTCGGATGGTGAAGCAGCCGTAGCCAAAGTAGTCCCAGTGGCCCTTTCGGTGCAGGATCTTGAGCCACACGTGCTCGGGGTCCACAATCTCGCCGCCAATGTACTTCATGACGTCCGCGTCGCCCATGAGCTTGCAGCAGTCTTCGTAGTCGTCAATGTTGGTGGGCCGGATCACCAGTCTGTCGGTGATGATTTGGGGTTGAATGTCGGTCATTTTGGCAGGAAATAAAACGACAAGTTGATGGAACGGCAGCTACCGCGCCAATCCACCCTATATATGCTCTCTCTTGGCCGGGAATCAACCCACAATAAAATTCGGGGCTCTGTGGTCCGCTGCAGCTCTCATGCTGGACAACCTAGACGAGTACAAGAAACGGCTTAACTTAGCCGCCACTTTGCCAGCAATCGGGCAGCAGAGTTCGATCGTCGGTGGTTTTGCACAGCTGGAATGCCGTCGCTGCGTTTCCAGCGCCAAATTCTCGATCACTAATCGTTAAAGGGCACCAGTGTAGTGTTGAGGTGCAGGAGAGTGTGTACGAGTACTGTAGCATCAGTCACAAGCACTTGTACGGATACAACTACAAGTACAGATGGTACATGATGCCGTTCATCTACAGTAGTAGTAGATCTTAAAATGTCACCTTGACAAATAACTATGAGACATAGCTTGTTAGTCATGGGTGGGGAAGAGATAGTGCTACTTGTAGTGAGAGGGGAAGTGACGAGTGCTAGTCAGTGGGAGTGGAGCTACTTGTAGCAATTACACCGTACCAGACTCAAGCAATAGATGGGCCATTAGTGTAATTATTCCAGTTTATTGCTCACCGATCACATGTCTCACTTTCTGAGCGTATACCGGTACATCTGGTACGCAGCTCTCAACGCTCTGCGGGTTTCGCGGGCTACAGCTGGTTTCCGAGACTTGTAAAACAGCTAAAACAGCTTCCCTTTCGTGCTGCTCACGTGGACACAGGTGGGAACTGTTTTATCATAACCCGTATCCTTATCGCGATCTAAAACAAGCAGCCACTAGAGGACAAGGCAAGAGTTATGGACTAGTTGTAAGAGTACGAGTATAATGGTGCTTGTACTCACCAGTGAAAGCACCGCCACAGCGGTACCGCCACTTAATTACCTCCCGACCCGCACCAAACATGTAGGAGAGGGAAAGACGGCCCGGAACCTCGGCATAGAGAAGGATAGAGTGCCAAATAGAGTTGGAGAGATTTATCCGGAATGTAGGGCGTAGCAGGTGGTATTCCGTGTATTAATCGGTGGATGTCCTTAGCGTAGAAAGCAACATCTGTGGTGTCTGGTAATGTGGCTCTCTTCGTTAAGTAACTCGTAAGTAAACACCCGAAAATCGGTTGGGACTTAAGCGCGGTTAATAAGGTTTCTTTTTCGGTTGCTGGAATTAACGGAGTTTAATTAATTTCTGAGTTAATTGAGAATAATCGAGAATAATCGGATGTCGGAGTTATTCAATGAAGCAAATAGTTGTCTCGTGCAAATTACAGGAAGGGCGTAACCCAGCCTGCTACAGTACATGTGTTCTTGTACTACCAGACTCTCATGTCTGTCTATAGCGTTCTTAATACAAGTACAGGGTTAGTCAGGGTTAGTCAGGGTTAGTACATTAATTAATTGATACTTGTGATTATATATTTCTTTACATTTTCTCACATTGAGAGCTCCTCACTAATTACAAGTACACCCTAATCATGTGTACTAACAATTTGGAGCTATCACCATAACGGAAGAGTAATTAGAAGAGCTCCAGACGCTGTATTGATCAACTACAACTAGCACCCAGTCCATTGAGACCCAAAGAGTCTGGACTGGCAAATGACGCCTCCCTTTGAATGGACATCGTGGTAGGAATATTAATATCAAGTCCATTGACTTGAATCATCTGACTCTGAATAAGTAGGTTCCATTTTCATTCAAGCAGTGAGGTCACAGTCTACAGATGCTTTATACGGCATCACAGTGATCTATAAATATCCACTTGATCGTACGATTTAATTGAAGGGTCTAGTGTCTCAATACACCAACAGAGATGGTTCAATAAAGACAAAGGAGTGCTGCTTGTTTCTACTGCTTCCATTATTCCATTATGTTCATACAATCAGAATACACTCTACACATACGCTCACATGCCTTCGGCACGTTCGCTTCCTTCGCTTGTTCGTCAGTAGTTAAATTATCTATATATCCGTTAGTATGACCTTGCGGCCATAAATAAATACGCTGAATGCTCATGCTACCAGAATACCAGTCCGGTAGCTAATGCTAATGCTCATTGCCAGAGATGGAGATGCTCATCTAGGCTCTAGGCTCTAGGCTCTGGACTTTGCCAGCTCTTAACTGCCAGCTCTTAACAGGAGTCTCCTCCAGACTTTTCCTGCAGCTCGCCTCTCCAGGAGTAGAGGTTGGACATGTCGACCTTGGAGCTCTTGCTGGTTTTTTCGTCGAAAATCGAACAGCCGTACTCGGCGGCCCAGGGGGGAGTGTACAGATGCAGAGACACGGCCACCTCGGTTTCGCTGGGGTTTTTGATTCGATGCAGACCAATCTGGTCCGACATGTAGGCCACCTGCTGCTCCTTTCGAACAGACTCCTTGATGACCTTCATGGGGCCCTCAACGCCTTCCTCGGGCCACTCGTACAGAGTCTCAACGAGGTTGCCCTTGAGGATCTTCATGATGCAGTGGGCGTCGGCATGGTCATGAATGCACGAGCTCTTGCCGGGGTTCCACACCAGCAGCAGCAGGTTGGCCTTGTTGTTGATGTTGTCCACTCCGTTTCGGGTGTATCCTCGGGTGGGTTCTTCGAGGGCAAAGTCCTTCCACTCGGACTCGATGGAGTGGTATCGGGTCATGATGTCCATGAGGTCTTCGACGTTGACGTCATCGGAATCAATACCGGAGGAGGGTCCCAGAATCGTTCGAATGCCCTCCTGGAGCATTTCGAAGCCGGTCATACGCTCGTCTTCCGAAGACGACACAGAAAGCTTTCTGAGAATCTGCTCGGAGCAGGGAAGAGCAATGCCGGCGGGGAGCTCCTTTCGGCCCTTGGCCAGCTTGGACTGGTGCCGGGGAGGCGACATTTTGGTGTCCAGAAGCTCATTGGACATGGACATGGTAGGGGGAGGAGCCATGGTAGCTAGAATAAACGGTGATAACAAAAAGCGGAGGTTTTCTTTTCTAATGCTTTGATAATGCAGGGCTCGATGGGGTCTTAGCGCTGCCTTTGTGTTTGTTTCTTGTGTGTGTCGTGGGTTGGTGCCTTTGTAGTTGGGTCACGTGAAATGTTGCAATTCTGAATCGTGAAATGACGTGCTCGCCGGCCCTACTTATACTCGCAGCGCTGGCGGATTTGTGTTTGTGTCGGACAAAGCAAAGGGGGGTAACCGGGTGCAGAAAAACCTTAAAGATAGGGCCGGATGCCGTTTTTATGCAGACGTGTGCCGAAAAGAGAGCAATTTAGAAAAGTCTAAAAAAGCCACACTTTTGAAAGGTGTCCTGAGATGAGATTCAGAGAAGGACGAAAAAAAATAGACCAACGGCTGGTGCAGATGTGCCTGGCGCTTTATAATTTTATTTGTGGCTGTCGAAATTGGCGGTCGATGTCGTGCTAGCAGGCCACAGTTGGCGCTGGTGGCTCGCTCCCTGTCAGTGCGGCATTTTCTACACCGCTTGTCAACCCGTACCCTAAGTGGCTAGCTTTTCCACGTGGCAATTTCGGCCAGCCAATCGGAAGCCAGAGTGAGGAAAACAGTGGCGAAGTCAATGTGGCAAAGGTGGCTAAGGTTTGGTAGTAGGTGGAGTGGTTAAAGAGTGGTTAAAGAGGTGGGTGGTTAACACACTTGACAATGATACAAGAATGTAGGAGTAGAACTGCTGCTTCTGATCTATCTGTGTACTATGTGCCATCTCGTTTGTGTATTATTTGCAGATAAGACGTCTCTATCTGTTCTCCATCTCCCCTATCTCTCAACCTGATAACCACTCTTGTCTGTCTATCTCTCAACAAAATGTTATACTTGTAATAGGTACGATAAAAAATGTCATAATAACCGTTCCTTCATATCCGACAAAGACATGCACGGTCGGAGTTAAACCAGGGGTGATCGTATGGGTTATTCATTGGGGTCATTCCTATTGTCTTCTTAGATCAGCCACAGAGGCTAGTGGTTAGTCTACAAGTAGTTGACCGTTATCTAGGACTTCAGTTGTCTCAGATAGCTGATTTGAAGATCGTGTTTTATCTCTTCATTGCTATACAGGTTTCCTATCAACCCTCTCCTTCCTATTCCAAGATCGACCTTTCATTAGTTCCTCCACCTATACCTTCCGTTCCTGGACTTGATGAAACCATCGCTATTATCGTGTCTCACTACTTACTCGGAACAGACTATCGCAACCTGTATTTTCCATCACGCTCATGAGAGTTATAGACCAGGAATGTTCTAACGGGACTACCAACGGTGGGCTAATAACGGGATTGGAACAATCAATCAAGATAGCCCAACTGTAGTCCAACTGCCTTATCAAGTCGTCTATTGTATCTATGGTTCGTCATCCATGGTCCATGATATCCATCAACCAACATGGCATTTCCTGTTCTCTACTGTACGAGTACAAGTACGGACGTACTTGTACAAGTATACTTCAATAGCTCACTCTCGGCTAGCTACATTCAGCACTGTGACTCATTCATTCATTCTCGTAAGCCACAGTTGATAGAGTAGCTCCGATTCGTAGGATAGCTTTGACACTGATTTGGTTCCGAAGAGATGAAAGTTCCGATGAGAAGTTCCGATCGCAGAATCCGATTCGAGTTCCGATTGCACAAGTCCGAAACCAGATCTATTGTTTGATCTCGACAGGAATGTCTCAACATGATGGCCAACTCCATATCTCATTAATCCTCTGAGTTGACATAATGGACAACTTCAACAATGCTTCACTAACCTCACCACAACCTCATCAGCTCTCTGATGTAGCTGTTCACCCTGTTCACCCAGCTTCACTCACCAACAGTTGATCCATTTCATCTCATAACTCCTCAGGAGGCCTTGTCTTCATCTTTCACCTCCTCAGACGGCACAAGTAGTAGCCCTATCGCTCATATAGCATCTATCTTCATGTAGTTCCTCCAGTTGCTTCGTTCACATAGACATCTATCTTCCCTTCGTTTAGTCAGATCATCTATTCACTTAGCTCACCAACAATCAACTGAACAGCAGTTCGTTCTCTCATATCCTCACTCTTCACCAACAAACAACTTCACTACGTTCAGTTGTCCAGTTGATTCAGCTAGATCATCTATTCACTTAGCTCACCAACAAACAACTTCACCTCGTTGAGTTGTCAACATTTTCAATAGTTCCTCCTCTTACATAGACATCTATCTTCACTTTGTTCAGTTAGATCATCTATATTCATGTATTCCTCCAGCTAGCTTACTTCACCAACAAACAAGTGAACAGCAGTTCCTTGCTCCAGCAAGCTCACTCTTCACCAACAACAGTTCCTCCGCTCACATAGACATCTATTCCTGCTCCAGCTAGCTCACTTCACCAACAAACAACTTCACTACTTTCAGTTGTCCAGTTGGTTCGTTAGTGTCTATTCACCTCGCTCACATAGACATCTATCTTCACTTCGTTCAGATAGATCGTCTATGTTCGCTACGCTGGAGGCAAATAAGCACCCCACATGACCACCTGAAACGTCATCCACACAAACACATATCTCACGATATACTGCCCATTATACCCCTGAGCCAGCTTGGCCATGTACCAATACAGGGTCGGCAAACAGGTGGAGATCCGGGTGATGATCTGAACGTGCCACATGAAGACACAGGCCAGACCCATGATCGCGTGAACGGCGTAAAAGGGTCTCAGTGCCGGATTGGAAGACATGCTCTGGTACATGAGGTAGAGAACCGGAGCGGCAAACAGGAAGTTGGGGATATTGTTGGGCGTCCAGTATCTCAAAAAACCCACATTCCAGTACCGTTCCTGCACGTATCCGTAGATGCTGGGAATATAGTAGTTGCACCAGTCTTCTCGTTGAGGACAAAAGATTGACCAGGGGAGATACTGGGTGTAGAGGAAGAACGCTCCCACCAGAGATCCTCCTATGACCACAGAAACACCCTTGTTGTACTGGTCACGTTTGATGGCAGAGGCCAAATCAAACAGAAAGGGAATGCCCCACAGCAGACCGTTGCCTCTTAGTAAGCACGAAGCTCCCAGAACCAGGCCAGCCAGAGGGTAGTGGCCCAGTTGTCTGAGATACAGTCCCGTGAAGGAAAGTAAGGCAAAAAGCGACTCTGTGTAGCCAGCGACGAGGAAAATGCCGGCCGGAGACAGCACGTACATCAGAGCCGTGGTTTCGGCAAACCGCTTGTTTTTGAACACCGATTCCGTCAGTTTCTGGAGCATCAGAGCCGCCAGAAGATGACTCAGCGAAGACACCGCAATTGCAGTGTAGGCAATGGCTTCGCGCGATCCAGCGAGCCCCAGAAGACGCGACCACACCCAGCTGAACGCCCACTCGTGTTCATACAGATGAGATCGTTCTGCAGACGTCACGAAAAACACAGAGTCCCAGATGACCAAACGTGACAAAAAGTGGTTGTTCGGGAACAACAACGTCGAAGACGTGTCATACTGCTTGGGAACCACCAGGGCAAGGGTGACCAGGTACGCCTTGATGGCCACAAACACCACAAGCAGCGTAGTCTGGTGTTTCATCGAAGTGTCGTGGGTAGAAAGGTTAGTGTGGTGATGTGCATGAGGTGGTGACTAAGGAAACGGTGGGTTTGCAAGGAATTGCGACAAGAGTGGTATAGTTGGAATGGTGGAGGTAAGGGGGTGACGGTGGTGTTCTCGGATTTGAGATATGTAGTTTGTGTCTCGACTTGTTGATGTTCTGCGCTGTGAAGAGTATGCAGTAAGGATTATGTCGATTGTGGGAAATATTGTATGGGAAAGTTGTACGGGAGTGGTACCAATCGATTCTTTGAAGGACGACGAATTGAATGAACCAAGTCTCGTTCTTGTACCTCTCTTTTTGAAGCAATTGAGTGGTACCTCTGTTCTAAACATGTGTCTACAAACACGTGTTTTGAGGTGTCTGAAATAGTGCAATACTGAGTGCAGAAAGATGAAGATAATCACATAGAGGGAGTTACAGAATGCGGGAGACTCTATTGCTCTACTCTTGTAAAAATATCTTTCACATATCAGTCTCTGAAAGCTATCCTCTCATTTACTTACACCTTCAACTAATCTTAACCCTACTTGGCTATCTCAAGTAATTCCATGATACCTTCTAAATGAGCCATTTTACTGCAAAAAACTCACCCAGACCAAACAACCACCTTTGACCACCACATTGAACCACCTAACCACCACCTACCATCACCCCCTTCACTCTGCTTACATAATCACACACTATGACATCATTGTGCAATCTAGCAATCAAATCAACCGAGACTAAGAGTGTACAAGTACCATAGTGCAATATATGGACCAGAACAAATGCGATGACTAAGCGGTTCAAATTGAGAGGAAATGCGGCCCAAATTGATGCCAAAAAATGATTTTCTCAATAATCGCTCTTCTCGCTCTGATTTCTTTTTTGTTTCCGCCTTGTGAATAAACTCGAAGCCTCAGGCACCATCAATCACATGAGTGGGAGAGACGAGAAGGGTGTCTGGAGAGTGCAATTTTCGGTCGATTTGGCCAAAAATTTGGAAATCAACTCTTCTCACTCAGGTGACCTTACTGTACCACTCACAAGATCACAGCTCACTTCGTTCGCTGGCAATCCTGTTCCCAAATCACTTCCCCACCATCAGCAACCTGCAGGCCTGCTGCACAGCAACTGACGACTCACATTCACCTTCCATACTTTGAGCCTGGAAAGACTCTTCCCTGAACGCTTGAGAAATGTTTAGAACCGTTCAATCGCTGAAAGCCGCCCGATTCCCGTCGCTGCAGGTGCGCCAGATCACCGTGGGAACCGCCAACCCCCGCTACCACGTGCATCTGCTGGACAAGGACACCACCGACAAGTTTCGGCAGAAATTCAGCCATCTGCGAGACGTGAACGACATCACCGCCACCGTGTCTCTCTCTCCCGACCCGCTGGCCATTTTCTGCGCCTCGACCTCCATTTCCCCCGTGAAGAAGACGCTGCTGGACCCCAAGGAGTCGCCCCTGAGACACACCATCTACAGACCGGATGCCGACGAAGATCACGTGCACAAGGAGACCCGGATCTACTCGCTCAAGGAGTTTGAGACGCTGTACGGCCAGGACACGGTCACCGACGCCGACTGTCTCTCCAACCTGTACTGTGACCCCCGGGTGTTTGACAAGGGCAACCCGGACTTCCTCAAGGTGCTCAACGAGGTGCTCAAGAAGGACGCCTACAAGGACCCGCAGGTGAAGGATTTTGCCGCCGGCCAGGTCTTCTCCATTCTGCCGCCCCAGAAGCAGAAGAAGCGAGAGACCCCCGGAGGAACCCTGTACATTCCCGTGTTTGACAACAGAAACCCTCCGATGCAGGCTCGAGTTCCTGACGTTCAGGACACCATGGGCATGATTGTGGTCGACTACGAGGGCCATATTAACCCGGACACGTACGAGGAGAACTTTCAGTATAGAATTATCACTCCGGATGGACCTCCTCAGCTGTCGGATTATATTTATCCCAAGGTGAAGAAGGTGTGTGAGGAGAAGTAAATCAAAACGTGACTGGAATCCCGAAGGGATTTTGTCACGGTTTGAGCACTTTTTAATGGGTTGAGACTCATTAACAAGTCACCTCATATACTCAGACACGATTAACAGCTCACGTCTTGAGCACTATAGACAATACATCATAAGAAGAACAACGTGACTGGAATCCCGAAGGGATTTTGTCACGGTGTGACGACAGACTCGTATAGCAAGGTAACTGGGATACTCGATGTATTAGCTCCTACACTGACGTTGTTTGAGTATAGTATAGGATGTATGACAATGGTAGTATGAAAGAACAACTGGAGTGACAGGGAAAACTTGAGAGGTCAATTGAGACGTAGAGAGGTTGTGCCATAGGTTGCAATTGACATATCAAAGCTTCATATCTTCACATTGCCTTTTAATAATGTTCTGCTCTCATGTTAGTACCAACAATAGGAAGCAATTCTGGTCTCTCAATAACACAGATTTTTCAATTTTGAGACTGGAAATGGAATTCTGGCATGTAACAGTATGCAATTGATATCGTCACTGTCATCTACCCGAGAGAGTCGTCAGGTTATATTGTATGATCTCTCTACAGTAGCTCAAAGAACACACTCAAGAGATTGTACTGGGAAGAAAATCGAGTAGTAAGAAAATGTTGGTATTCTCAGAAATATCACTCAGGAGCCATATTTTTCATTCATCTCCACAGTGATCTCTCCAGCTAATTGGTGGAACGTCTATTTGAGCATTCTTTGATACGTGAAACTGACTAAGATATTCTAATAAAGGTCACAGTAGCACAAATGAACCTGAATATAAGACCAAAAGAACTTGATATTATACTGAGAGCTATCAAACAAGACGACACCATCATCTTTGGTGTATCTATCTTGTCTGACGTCCGTTTATCAGCTGTTGAGAGGTGTGCTTACGTAATACAGCTCATCTCAAGTATGCTCTTCCTCGCTGCAATAAAGTACACAGAATACTAAGAATAACATAGATGCGAATATTTGCCCCAAATAAGTCAATTGATAGTCTCTCTATCTTTCAATTCAACAATTGGGCAAGTTCTAGACCTCTAGCTGAATAGGTACAAGTAGTCACAGTGAAGGAAAAGGAATACTTAATAGAATGAATTCTTTCCCCATATGAATACGAAAAAGAGCTGAAGAATAAACCACGCTCAATCGTCAACTACCACCACCACTACACCCAACCAAACCACATTAATCATTACGTATAAAAATGCTCCCCCTTGGTAACTCTGCTAGTCCAATGTACCCAAGTAACTGTGTGAGTTACTTCCTGAAGGCGAACAGTTCAGTCCTATGTCCAATTACCGCTCACTGAAAACTTGCCGTAATCCATCGCTCGCTCATGTCCCCACTTGCATTGCCTTCGGCAACACTCGTTACATGAAATCCCTCGTCACGTTCAAAAAGCTCGCGGTGTCGTTTCCACTCTCGCCCAGCACCTTGATCATCTGCCGGGTATGCTGCACGATTCTCTTGAGAGGAGCCACCGGCGACCGTCCATGAGCAACAAGAATGGCAGAAGACAGCTGCTCCCACAGCTCCTCACGTGACTTGACCGTGTCCAGCTCCTCGTTCACCTGATTGGAATCGTAGGCAATCAGGGAAAAGGCGTGGCGCAACAAATCCTGCACCTGTGGACGGGGGTCGTTCGAGTACTCCATTTTGAGCTCTCGTCCGTACTCCACCGCCTCAATCACCTCGTTGGCCTGCAACAACTCCACAAACTTGCGACACTTGAGCTGGAACAGCACCATGTCCTGGGACTCAAACACTGTAGGGTAATGTTCTTCCACCAGAGCCATGGCTCCGTCAATATCGCCAGACAGGATCAATCCTCTGATTTTATGCCGAACAGTGATATCAGGAGAAAGATACGAGGCTAGCGACTTGAGTCCCTCGTCGTTGGTGGCCGTGGGCGGCTCCATGTTGACATCTCCGTCTGCAGACGTGGTGGATCCATCTTCTCGCATGTCCTGATCTCGCAGAACGTCGCGATAAAGAGCCCCGGCGGTATCTACGTATCCCACGTGCGTCAGGTAGGACATGACCAGATTGTTAATCAGCGGGTTGAGGTTGCCCTGGGCCAGCTGCTTTTCCTGAAACGCGTTTCGGGCCGCGTGGGCAGGCACCTTTGTACTGGCCTCGATGCGTCGCTGGGTTTCGTGTTTCTGTTTGAGCACGTACTGCTTGATATCGAACACAAACGGCCCCGAGCCGCCAAAGTTGGCCTTGATGCGGGCTCCAGACGAGTTGGTGCCCTTCTTTTTCACGCCAATGGCCGGATACAGCGGATCCGACGGCAGATCCGAAAACGCCTTGGTCAGCGGCATGCCGTTTTTCGTGAAGAAGGCCTCGCGTTTCTTGAAGTTGATGCAGCACCCCACCACGTCGCCGGGCTGGTTGAACGACGGGCCGTAGTCCTTGGAGGTGCCCTGGCAACACATGACGTTGCCGTAGTCCGAGTGGTAGCCCCAGGACTCGGTCTCGAAGCCCGGCGGCTTAGTCAGCGGCGCGCTGGTCTTGCAGAAGCCCATGCACACCGCCGAGTCCTTGGAGGCAGACAGAATCTCCACCTCGTAGTAGTAGACGCCGCATCCGCGGGGGATAGGGGCGTCGGACTTGTAGACCACGTTTTCGTCCTTGCCGTCGTCGTCGCCGGTCTCGGTGTCGATTTCCAGCTCGTCGCGGATGCAGTTGATGCTGTCGATGGCCGGAATCCACATGGTCGGCAACTTGGGCAGGGCTATGGGTTTGTGGTCCTGCTGCTGGTGCAGCTCCAGCATGTTGGCGGAGTGGGGTTTTGAGCCGCCGTTGGAGCTGGTGTTTGTGTTCAACGGGGCATTCGCATCTCCGTTTGTGTCTGTGCTTTTATCCTCGGCTCTGAGATCTCTCTTAGGTCCGTTCCAGCCCTTCAAAAAAGACAGGTCACCGGGTTGCACCGAGGCGCCCTGCACCACGTCGTCCTCGGAGTATCCGTAGCGCTCGGCAAACGCGGTTTCCAGCAGATATTCGGGAATCCACTTGGGATTGTGCGGTTTGGAGTCGGTCATGGTGTGGTGGCAACAGAGCTGATGAGAGTTGAGAGAGTGTGTAATTAGGTCTGCTAAAGCACGAGATACTCACTAAACCTATCAAACTAATATGCAAGATAGCGCAACTTTGTTTGAGCTGGGGTAATTGAGAGTACTTGTAGGTGGTGATAGTGAGGTGGAAAGAAAGATTCTGAGAGCTGGCTTCTGTTTTTGTGCTTTTCGTTGGTTTAATCTGTTGCACTTGCTTGTATTATTTCGTGCTTGAGATTAGGGGGTTTTGGAGGTTTAGAAAGACGGGGAGAGGAGCTATGGAGATGAAAAGTATCTCATTGGAATCAGCTGCTCGGGGGGATTCCAGTGGTATATCTCTTGACTTTGTATCTTTTCTGGATCGTTCTGAATCAGCGATATTCTACTCCACTCATGACAAAAAGTGATATAACGGGAAACTTTTGGTGTACGGAAGGGGAAAAAAGTGGATACATCAATGAAGTGGGCATCAATGGTCTCAATTTATTTGTCCTCTTTCAAATAGCAGCTTCTGGTCTTCTTTTGACAGGGTCTTGTCTACAGTATGTCATTGAGCTCAACAAGAGGATATATCGCTCCTGGAGGTAGAAAGAACCCAGGAAGAGGTTGCAATGTACTCTTCGAACCGCTGTACAGCCTCTTCCGCCTTTTTGTGCGTCCATCTCAGCTACAAGTATCTCTTCTGGAATGTCCTATTTCGTTGGGGTAATCTTACCATAGCATAGCTTGAATGAATTAAAACAAATCAGGGAAAATCTGGAAAATTCCAGGAAAATCAGGAACATATGATGCGATCGTGAAGTATTTTATTAACCTATTTACGGTTCAATTTACTAACGCCCCTCCACTTCAGCCACATTGTGCTAAGATCGACATGGTCACGAGACCAGCAAGTCAAAAGTAGACGGTACAAGGAGGTGCCGTGAAAAGGGGTAATTTCCGGTCGTTCGGAGTATTCGGATAAACACGGGGGCGGGGTAGATGTGGTGGTCACGTGGTTGGTTTTGCTGTTACATGGGGTATAGCAGGAAAAATTGTATGTGGAGGGATTATTCGTGAATTAGTTGGTATTAGTTGGGGTGGGTTATTTTGGTTGACAATTTGTTGAAGAGAAGTCTAAGTATGTGATATTAGTTGAAAATTAGTTGGGAGGGGGTAGTAAGACACCAACATAAAATCCAAGATCACTCACTAAAGAAGTAGTACAAGAAGAGGTACAGAAATGATGGTGGTACTTGTTTCTACTCACTCTAAGCAGCTACCATTTGAATTATATCAAAACAGAGCTGCTCCTAATCACTTCCATGACGTCACTTCAACTGTAAGGAAGACTCAAGATCAGAATGAAGAATGAAAAAGCACCGAAATTACTACCAGAGTAAGGATTAGGTCTTTAAAATGTATCTCGTGAAGTCCCCATATTGATATCGTATATATTCATCGAGTTTCGGAGTTGGTAGAGCAGAGCAAGAAGGAAAGAAGGAAACTTCGAGCCACAGGCATAATATAAAAGATCAGAGAACCATGATTTGAAATAAAGAGGGCTCCATCAGTCTGACATTGACTTTCTTGCCTACTTGTATGTCTTTTCCCTTCATAGGTCATGTTCTCAAGTTAATCTCTTGTACAACATCATAAGACAGTCCTGGCTGACTGGAATTAGATAGAACAAGAAAAGAGTCTTGGAACTAGTAAATAGTTTCTACAAGTGGCAAAGTACGTTTTGACACTGTGAATTGTTCTTTGTAGTTGATTTATCTCTGTTCTCAAGTTGTATTGGAGACTCGCAATCATGGTATGTTTCTGGTGTGAACCCCCATTACAGACAGATACTGGTCCAAATGGAGTAAAAATTACATCACTGTGCTCCTCATAACTTCAGCTATCTGCCTGTGCTATCAATTAGTCAATATCTCAACTATTTTCATTTCAGCATTGCTAGAAAGACACCCAACACTTGGCATGTAGTTGGAATGGTGGAGCTTCAAGTAGAGTCCCCCCAAGTTGTGACACAGTGGTGCTACAGCGACCAAAAGTTGATCATTCGAATCCCCTCATCTCAGGAAATCCACTGGTACTATTCTCGAGTCGATTGGAAGCCTGCTCATGAAGTCGCTGTATTAAAGTAGAGGGGGTATTCCACGACACACACCTGATAGTTGAACACCACCTTAATCCATTTGTGTCCTTAATCCAAATCCCTAATTTACTGTATATCCACTTCCACCTCAACTCTTCCTTCTCCACACCACTTTCTACCTCCACGGAAACAACCAAAGCGGCGGACGCAATCATGTTCTGTCTCCAATTCGGCGGGCGTTTCCAGGAGGGAGAAGGTGGTGAGAGAGAGGGGTCTGGGGTGTTGAGCTGGTTTGTGCCATTGTTTGTGTCACTTTGTGTAGCAAGCTACATGTTTTTGCGGCACCTTCAAGAATACCGCTAGGAGCCTTCTGTCAGTCTGTCTCTGTGGCTCTGCAACATCTAGCAGACCATTGTTCACATCTTCTCTTCTACAGCAATTCCTGTGGGAGGGTGGTAGAAGCAGGGCCATTTCTGTTCAAACATCAGGTACGCCTGACACCACAGCATCGGTTAGTCCTCCTGTCGGTGCTCTACGTTTCTGCTGTGCATTCTCTCATGCTGAGTCTCGATTCTACGCTCTACTCTATGATCGACCTTTCACTCAATTAACTAAGAGTGCACATTCTCGGCTTCGATCTATATAGTGTATGGCGTAGTCTCTCAGCTACCTCGAATGGTTCTGCAACTATTCTATCAGACTACCGGTACAGTACAGGTACGTCCTGGTTGACGAAGAGCGAGTCTTCTCTCAGACTGTCTTCGATTCTACACTGATTCTGAAGCGTGTTCTTTCAGGCTCTGGTTTCAATCTACAATCTGTCAGTAGTCTCCCAGAATGCGTCTCGATTCTCAGACTAGTCTCGATTCTACGGCGATACTGTCTTTGGTACACCTACGCCAACTCCACGCTGATTTATTCTACAATGAGTATTCCCTAGACGACGACTCCAATCCTACAATGAAATCATACTGGAGTCTCTCAGACAAGACACTTCACATATGCAACACACTCTCAGACTACAGAGAGTCACTGATTCTGGAAGTAGTCTCTCAGACCAGTCTTCGATTCTACAACTTACGGCATAGTCTCTCAGACTCTTCCATTCTACTATTGTTGTGTGAAGTCTCTCTGACTACAACTAGTCTTTGATTCTACACTGATTATGGACGTAGTCTGTCACACTATTACTTGTACAAGTACAATGAAATCGCGTCTCTCAGACTACATACGGCAATTACTGTTCGTTATAAGACGTACCGCATTGTACATGTACTTGTGGCCTCTCAGATTACAAGTATACGGAGTACTTCAATTCTACGATCATTGTGTATTATCATAGTGTCTACAAGCATGTAGTCTCTCAAGCTACGACTTCGATTCAACTATGTAATCATAGTGTAGTATCTCAAACCTGTACTTCAATTCTACCATCTTTGTGTAGTCTCTCAAACTTGTACACTTCAATTCTACAAGACATCTGTCTAGCTTATGATAAACTGAACGAAAGAGAACAAAGACTTACCAATAGATTCAGAAAATCTCCAGAAAACATAATGTACATGTGAGGACGTTCAGAGCCACTGTTACCTGAAGTTCATTCTTCTTTTATGTCTTTTTTCAGTTTCTTTACTTCTTCGGACTCCTCTAGTTGAAGATTTGTTAAGCTAAAAAGTAAGCTGGGGGTTCATTTTCGGGTTTCCAGTGCAGCTGGAGAGATGATAAGTATAGAAATATGAAGCTGTGCGCTGTTACAATCGATTTAAATAATAATAATCAGCCAGTGCCACACATTGTAGTGCTGAAATCGGGCATACTATTCACAGAAGGCTTTTTTATTTTGTTGAACCTTAGTTGGGCAAGAACTAGTAATCAAAATGGACTCTCAATCCTGAATAGTTAAAGAATACTTGAGACAAAAAGTCGGCTGGGGGTTCAAATTCGAGGTTCCAGGACAGCTAGACATTTGTTAATTGTACCAAAATGAAGCTGAGAGTGAGTAGAATTGATTTACCTTGTAATATCTGACAATTTCCGTACATTGTGGTGCTGAAATTGAGCAGTTTAGATGGTATCAAACTTTTCATTTTGTTAAGAATTAGTTGGGACTGACAATATGGTTTGCTCCTGTGTATAAAAAAGTAGTCTCTCAGGCTACATCTTCGGTTCTACAATGATTGCGTAATCTCTCGGCTTCGCCTCGATTCTACGACGATTCTACGACGATTCTACGATCTCTGGCGATTCTCTCAGGCTACGCCTTCGATTCTCGCTTCTTATTGCTAACCCGTTGAGGGACTATATACTCTTAATAAATAATTAAGCTGGCCTCAGCCAGATGCAGTTGATGCTCTCGCTTTGCGCAAGACGACACTAGCGGTTAAGCGCTTAGTATCGGTAAATGTCGGCCTTGTAAGGACCCTCCTGGGCGATACCCAGGTACTCGGCCTGGACGTCGGACAGCTTGGACAGCTTGACGCCGAGGTGGTCGAGATGGAGTCGGGCAACCTCCTCGTCGAGAATCTTGGGGAGGACATGGACACCGACCTCGAAGGGGCCGGACTTGGCAAACTCGACGTGCTTCTTTCGGAACTCGTCGTTGTTGGCGTTGAACAGCGCAATCTGGGCCAGCACCTGGTTGGTGAAGGAGCAGGACATGACGAAAGACGAGTGTCCGGTGGCACAGCCGAGGTTGACGAGTCGGCCCTCAGCAAGCAGAATCACGTGACGGCCAGAGGGCATCTCGAATCGGTCGACCTGGGGCTTGATGTTGACCACGTTCTTGGCGTTGGCCTTGAGCCAGGCGACATCGATCTCAATGTCAAAGTGGCCAATGTTGCAGACAATGGCGTCGTTGGGCATCTGCGAAAAGTGCTCGCCGGTGATAATGTCTCGGCAGCCGGTGGTGGTGACGAAGATCTGGCCGATCTTGCAAGCCTCCTCCATGGGGAGCACCTGGTAGCCGGAAACGGAGGCCTGCAGGGCGTTGATGGGGTCAATCTCGGTGACAATGACTCGGGCACCGAACGACTGGAGAGCCTGGGCACAACCCTTACCGACATCTCCGAAACCAGCGACAACGGCGGTCTTACCGGCAATCATGACGTCGGTGGCTCGCTTGATACCGTCGATCAGCGACTCTCGGCAGCCGTACAGGTTGTCGAACTTGGACTTGGTGACCGAGTCGTTGACGTTGATGGCGGGGACCTTGAGCTTGCCGTCCTTCATCATTCGGTACAGGTGGTGAACACCGGTGGTGGTCTCCTCAGACAGACCGAAACAGTCGTCGAGCTGCTCGGGGTACTTCTCGTGGACCAGGGTGGTGAGATCTCCACCGTCATCGAGGATCATGTTGAGCTTCTTGCCGTCCTTGAAGGCCTTCAGCTGCTGCTCAATGCACCAGTTGTACTCCTCCTCGGTCTCGCCCTTCCAGGCAAAAACGGGAATGCCAGCAGCAGCAATGGCAGCAGCAGCGTGATCCTGAGTAGAGAAAATGTTGCAGGAAGACCAGGTGACCTCGGCTCCCAGAGCAACCAGAGTCTCAATCAGAACGGCGGTCTGGATGGTCATGTGCAGACATCCGGCGATTCGAGCGCCCTTGAGAGGCTGGACAGCAGCGTACTTCTCTCGGGTCTGCATCAGACCAGGCATCTCGTTCTCGGCGAGCTCAATCTCCTTTCGGCCAAAGGCAGCAAGACCGATATCGGCAACCTTGTAGTTGGTGGCGGGGGCAGACATTTTCAGTGGGTGGGTTGGGATAGTTCCTGATTGACCATAGGCATCACACTGCCTATATATAATAAATCAAAGTTCAGCATGGAGGGTGTGCTGAAAAAGTTTCACTGCAAGAGGTAGGGTAACCCACGTGGAGAGAGAAGGGGGGACACGATAAAATGATCATTTGTGGTCCGATTTGAAATCTGAAAGTTGCATTGAAACGCCCTCGACGAATTGCATCTTTTGGTGGTGAGAAAGAGGGAACTTTTATACCACATCATGTTGTTCTTTAATGTCCCCCCTCAGAGGACACGTTGATCTAATCTCCACAGTCAACAAAACCTTAATCACGTGGACTGATTGGAAGCAGGTGGAACAGTAGAGAAGCCATAAATGAGGAGTTACACAGACCCAACTTTTTGCACTTTTTGCAGTTTTTGGTCACGTGACAAAAACTTGGTCCATTGCAACCATTAACTCATTTGTGACTCATCCCCTATACTCGTAATACGTAGCTACACGAGCTAAACGAGTATAACCGTCCAGACCCGGGTTTTATGCACGTGCAAAAGAGGCCACCAAAACGGGAACGTAGGGTTAGGGGAGGGCAGACCAGGGAGGTCTCTGTCCTTACCCAGGTCAGGGTTAGGGGATGGGCGCGGATTGGGATGGGAAGCGGCTGCACCCAGGTTGGGAGAAAGGGGTTAGGGATAGCCAAATTGGGAAACACGTCCCAATGGGGAAGCTAGGGTCAGGGTAGTCCGTTTGTGTGGGTGAGCCCCAAAACAGTAATCTAGGGTTAGGGCTGGGTATGTTACCGTGGCTAGACCTCCATCTCAATCAGGGTTAGGGTTGGCCTGATTGGGTAGGTAGCCCCCGATCAAGTAGTCAGGGTTAGGTCTGCTCCGAGATAAATAGTGAGTCCCAATTTGGTAATCAGGGCTAGGGTTGTTAGTTCTGGTAACCAGGGTTACGGCCCAGTCCGTATCTGGCGCCCAGGGTTAGGGTCAGGGCTGGGGTCAAGAGCCGCCAAACAAGGCCTTGGGCTAGGGTTCGCCGAAACGATGACTCAAATGAGTCATTATCCAAACCCTATTCCCTGCAGCGACAACACAGCAAGCAGATGAGATGCTGCTGCTTGTCGGCAGACGTGGTTCCCGATTGCGCGACTTTGTGTGGGTGTGCCTGGGCCTGCCTAATCGGCAGCTAACACCCACACAAAGTCGCGCAACCGGTGCCATTTTGGTGACTTTGCTAATGTCGTGACCACATTAGTGTAGTGATGGGGGGAGGTTAAAAAAAAAAGTAGCTTTTTGGATCTCTGGCGAAAGATATAAAGGTGGGCTGAGTTTCCGTCGTTGGTGTAGGTTGTGTTTCATCCACTTGTCCGGCTTCCTTTCGACCGTTTTTTTTGTCGTTTTTTTGGCCATCTTTTTTTTCCCTCTTTTAGTTGACCAATAAACGACAAGGGTAAGTAAGGGGTTGAATAGAAGAAGGTGGGATTTATAAAGAGACAAGATAAGCTTTGGGCTCGCTTTGTGTCACTGCCGGGTAACTCGCGATCGAGAGAGGTTCACTCTAATTATTATTATTAAAACCACCACTGCACAGGACAAATCAAAGTTGCACTAGTTATTATCATGGGTCGACCGAGAGTGAGTATGAGCAGAGGGGAATGGGGTGGTGGAATGAGAGGTGGAAATGAGTGTTATTTGGGGTGAACGACGACAAGGAGAAAGTCGCTTTTTTTTGACATTGAAAGTTGCCCAAGTCTGTCAAAAGTTGAGATACGACGACGAGAGGTTGATGAGGAGATTCAGAACGGTGTGACGAACATGGCAGTGCTTTTCGCTACTTGATTGCGAGCTTTTTGAGCGAAATCGAGGATTCTTGTTTTTTGTCATTACTGGGCTGTGTAATGGGGTAATGAGGTGACATGAGTGGAGTGTGTGTTGTGGCTACTATGATGGTGGTGGCTGTGGTGTGAGTGGTGTGAGTGGTTTTGTGATGACAACGGTGATATGATCAAGTGTTTGTGATTGGTCACTTCTCTTGTTGTCATCACATTACTCGTCTATGAATGATACTGTTCATGTTCAGATGACACAGCCGAGGTCCAACTGGTTGATCTGGTGGGGCAGTTGGTGAAATGTGGTGTGATGGGGTTTGTGGCGGTGTCACCTGTGTCACCTGTGTCACCTGTGTGTCATTTGGCCGTCTTGAACAGCTGTTATTACTTGTACTCATATCCTGTCATCTACTCACTGTTACTCTTCTTGAGGCAGTTGAAGGCAGTCAGATGAGTAGTGACAGACATCATCACTACCATCATATGCACTTCCGAACTACACTTCCACTATGTCCACTTTGGTGGCTGCCATGACTCATCCATTTATCACTTCTGCCATTGGTCCGTGACTACGTTGACATACACTTGCAATGGGAACAGTAAGAAGTCTGTCCTCTTTTTGGGCTAGCTGTCTTTCATCGGAGTCTGGTTCTATCACTGATCTTGTTCACTGTCTTCAGACTTAAGGGTTCATTGATCAGTCACAAGTCTTAGACGAAGTCTTCAGATGAATGGTTCAGGTCTTGATTGGAGCATGTTCTATGGCTGATTGTGATTCTCTGGCTGATTATGACTGGTTATGACTCCAATGATACACAGTCTTTGAACCCAGTTGGATTCCCTCAGAATGCTCTATTGTGTCATAGTCAAAGTCGCCGACTGATGATGGCTCAATGATGCTCGTCAATGGCTTCGATCTCTGTTTGATGTCTTCAGAAGGTGTTCTGGCGTTCATCCAGCCATAGGCAGTCGAGGCTGTGATTTCTGCTGATCTCAACTGTCTCTGATTATGACTCTGGCTGATGATGGCTCAGAACTATTCTGTCTACGGTGTTCACTGTCAGAATGTATCTGTTGTGTCATTGACAAAGCTGATGGACAAAACCGCTGATTATGACTTCAATGATGTATAGTGATCCTCTTGGAGCTGTGTCTGAAGTCCTAGCATTGGGTGTCATAACTGTCAGTCCTCGTTCAGTTACCAAGCCTTCTTCTTGTCACTCTTCTGACTTGATCTACAATCTGAGGTTTCATGTTCTTTGGTTATTGAAACAGGTGTTCTGATACTCACATGTCCTCCCTCTTAACCACCAGAACATGTCTCCTCTTAACCACTAGATCATGATCTGTGTCCTACCTCAACCGCAAGAAGATATCGTCCCCTACCTTCAAGGCTTCTTGTTGTCCGTTCAATAACCGCTTGTTGTTGTCCGTTCAATACCGCTTGTTGTTGTCCGTTCAATACCGCTTGTTGTTGTCCGTTCAATACCGCTTGTTGTTGTCCGTTCAAGCTCGGCCTTCAGCCTCGCTTTCACTCCCGCTAACCCAGTTAATCATCCTCATTCGACATGGAGAGTCGGAAGGCAACTGCGACAAGTCTGTCAACCGACACACGTCCAACCACCGAATCAAGCTGACCGCCAAGGGCGAGGACCAGGCACGTGACGCCGGCAAGCGGCTCGCAGACATGGTCAACAAGGACGACACGCTGCTGTTCTACACATCGCCGTACCAGCGGACCCGGCAGACCACGCAGCTGATATGCGAGGGCATTGAGGAGAAAAACATCAGCTACAAGGTCCACGAGGAGCCCCGGCTGCGGGAGCAGGATTTCGGCAACTTCCAGGCGTCGGCGTCGGAAATGAACAAAATCTGGAACGACCGGTCGCAGTACGGCCATTTTTTCTACCGAATTCCGAATGGCGAGTCTGCTGCTGACGTCTACGACCGGTGTGCGGGCTTCAACGAGACGCTGTTCCGGCAGTTCAACAGCGACAAGTTCCCCAGCGTGCTGGTGCTGGTGGCCCACGGCATCTGGATCCGGGTCTTCCTGATGAAGTGGTACCGGTGGACGTACGAGAAGTTTGAGTCGCTGCGCAACCTGCGGCACTGCGAGTTCATCATCATGAAGCGGCCCGAACACACCCACAAGTTTGAGCTGCTGAACAAGATGGAGACGTGGCACGAGCTCGAGGCCGAGGAGCGCAAGCAGGAGATTAAAAACTCCACGGAGGACTCGGAGGACGAATGTATGCCGAATCCGGATGAGGACTGTCTGGTGCTGAAGGCTGTGCCGGAGAAGAGTGTGACGAGTTTGACCCAGCATGAGAAGGATATTCTGAAGAAGTACAAGGAGGCTCAGAAGTTCCATAAGGATGAGTAGACCCCGAGCGTAGCGAGGGGTCTACGGTCTGTATACGGAAGCGAGACCACGAGCGTAGCGAGTGGTCTTGCGGTCTTCGTACTATAAGCAGCATCCAATCTGATGAAGCTACATCTCTGAACTGCTTCTCCGAAACTTCGTCTCCTTCGGAACTCCTAGAACTCGACTTGATCCATGAGTCGAACTAACGTTATATAGAGGTATATGGCAGAATAGATATTGATATGAGACGACCACGAGCGTAGCGAGTGGTCTGAGTGGTAGTGAACGGGAGACTGCGCGAGTTTCTACAGTCAATATGAGATTCTTTAGTATCAGGGCTCAATATGAGGTTCTTCATTATCAGAAGTCAAGTTGAGCTTCTCCAAACAGCATCTCTACCATGCGTTACAAAAAGAAAAGTGCATGCGATAAGACGGAGCTAATCAGTATCAGCTGTTTTCGAGGAGCACGGTGAGTGATTTGAGCTATTTGAAGATGAGGGGGTGCTATTTCAGGTGTTGGTTTGGGCTACTGATTAGTCAATGGTTTCATGTTAGACTAAGGATAAGTCAAGGATGATGGATGAGACGGATAAAGCAGGAAGTCCATAAGCTGTAGAGATTATATGACTGTGATTTGGAGTGTCTGTGTAGAAGTATTGACAAATATGTTGCTGCTCTATGACTATACCACAATCACACAATCACACATCTATGGTATAGTTCACAGGACCGCATTTCTGACGATAATCCCCACACCTGAATCACTTGCAGGTCTCATTAGTGTCTCAGTCATTTCTTTTGGTCAATCGTGAAGTAGGATGTGAAGACCAAGCAGCTGTTCTGATTCTGAGAATACACTGTAGAAGGTATCAAGCTCTTAGCCAAGCTCCTAGCAACGGCAGAGCTACTGAATGAGCACTATTGTAACAGACCAATGCCATTTTGGTCTAATCTAGATCCTAGTTCCACAGTCTAGATTGAGGAGACTTCCAACGCACATGTCGTTTCAAGTCGGTGAGACAGTGAGGAAGTGTACTTGTACATAATTACGCTGATTGGAAGATATCATCTCTATCAAATTAGAGATATCGTCACTATCAAATTGGAGATATCGTCACTACCCTACTCGTACTTGTACAGCCATTGTGATTACTGTACTTGTACTTGTAAGTCACCTGAATAGTGAACCAATTGAGTGTTGGACTTGCCTATAGACTACCTTGACGCTAAGACTTTACCCCGTCAGTGTAATGCCTCATGCTATAATCTATTTTTTCTAATCTATTTTTTATAATAACCACTTGCCTTCTTCGTTTCAAACGCTTTATGTAATTACTCCACCTTGAAGTTGAGGTTATCCACTCTTGGCAGGGCAGATGAGACATGAGAGTACGGTGAACACAGAAGACTACAATTGTACAGCTAACAAAAAATACAGCAACTGCTCAATTCAGACAAAGCAATTTGAACCACTTGTGCCACTTATTTCATTGTGCCACTTATGTTCAGCCTCAACTCTCCACTTCAGGGTAACTTGAGAGCCGTTTAATGCATCTCTTTGTAGATGCAGGACAAAGCAGGAGACAATGCATAGCCGAGGATATGAGCAGTCGAGAAATAGGCGAGAAATAGGCGAGAAACAAAGGCGACAAAATGGGGAAATTTTTCAACGAAATTCAACGAAATTCGACGAAATTCGAAGAAATCCCACGGAAATCAGCCATTCGCTCGTTTATCAACCACTCGAAACCTTACCCCACTCTCTACCTGCATCTCATCTCCGGGTGGGCGTTGCTCCAATTACAGTAACTGTACCTGATTGAGTTGCGTGATAAAGCAGATGAGATGGTGGAGAAATGACAAAGAATAATGAAGAGATTATATCACCCATTGGTTGAGAGCTGCTTCTGTTTCTCCATGCTTTTCCCATTTCCCCTTTTTTCCCCATCTCTTTTCTGGTCAGTGTTGTTCACTCTCCCCCCTCCTATCTCGCATCAACCTTATCCAATGTTTATATAACATCATCCGGTTCGGTATGTAGATCTCCACTCAGCTCCAGCGTGTACCATGAAACTGGCCGGACTTTTCGCCTGCCTGGGCCTCGCGGCCGCCTCGGCAATCCCCGACTTCACCACCTCCTCCAAGTTCCCCTCCAAGCGTCTGTCCGCTCGTTCGGTGCCCAACGACCTCGGTCTCGACGATGTCCAGCAATACACGGGCTACCTGACCACCAACGAGACCGGCGAGCACTTTTTCTACTGGGCCGTGGAGTCGCGAAACGACCCGCGAAGTGACCCGGTGATTCTGTGGCTCCAGGGAGGCCCGGGATGCTCCTCAATGACAGGCCTGCTGTTCGAGAACGGACCCTCGTTTATCGATAATGCGACCCTCACGCCGGTCCACAACCCCCACTCGTGGAACAACAACGCCACCGTCATCTACCTGGACCAGCCCGTGGACTCTGGCTTCTCGTGGGGCAAAACCAACAACACCGACACCTCCGAGAAGGGAGCCAAGGAGGTGTACGCCTTCCTGGAGCTGTTTTTCCAGCGATTCGGCAAATACCCCCGAGACTTGCACGTGGCAGGAGAATCCTACGCCGGACACTACATCCCCGCAGTTGGAGCCGAGATTCTGAAACACCCCGAACGCTCGTTTGACCTCAAGTCTGTGGTCATTGGAAACGGACTGGTGGACGTGCTGGAACAGTACAAGGAGTACAAACCCATGTTCTGCGGGCAGGGAGGCGTTCCTGCGGTCGTTGGCGAGGACGTCTGTGACCATCTCGACGACACCCTGGCTACCTGCAACAAGCAGATTGTCGAATGCTACAACAACGTCTCTTCTGCTACCTGTGCTCCTGTAGGCGGCTACGCGTGCTCCAACCTCACTGCTCCTTTCTACAACGAGACGCTCAACATCAACCCTTACGATATCACCAAGAAATGCGAACCGGCTCTCGATAACGGCTGCTACAACGGCTCCGACGGAATGACCCGATGGCTCCAGCTCCCCAAGGTGCTCACGGCTATCGGAGCCGAACACGCGTGGAACGGCTGCTCAGACAACGTCGCAGAGCTGTTCTACGCAACAGGAGACCCGTTCCGACCGGCCCAGAGGCACGTGACCGACATGCTCGACCAGGGTCTGCCCGTGCTGATCTACGCAGGAGCCCACGACATTATCTGCAACTGGCTCGGTCAGCGGGCCTGGACCGACGCTCTGCCCTGGCACGGACACTTCAAGTTCAAGCTCAAGAAACTCAAGCCCTGGCACGTGGACGGCAAGGTCGCCGGAGCGGTCAAGAGTCACATGGGTTTCACTTTTTTGCGAATTGAAGATGCGGGACATATGGTTCCTGCAGATCAGCCAAAGCCGGCCTTGGAGATGATTAACAGGTGGATTGGGGGGGATTATACTCTGGGGAGTAAAGACTGGTAACGAGCTACTGTGAGGCGAAGCCGAGCAGTAGTGAGCTTTAGGACACTTTTATGAGTCTCTAAGTGAGTCTTTACAACTGGAGTCTTTAAGTGAGCCTTCAAGTGAGTCCTTAAGTAAGTCTCTAAGTAAGTCTTTAAGTCTCATATCTTTAGACTACAAGACTCTTTCACTTCTTCAACATCACCATTAACTTCTTATTAACATTGATTATACCCTTCAGCTTCATTTAATTTTATAATACATTTCTAATTCTACAAGTATACGAATATCTTCTGTCTTTATGACACTACTGTGAGTCCTTATGTGAGTCTCATATGTTTAGACTATGTACATGATTCTTTAACAGTTCTCTGACTTCACTCCCTACAGTACCTCTTCACCATTCACTTCTTCATTAACACAGCTTCATTTAATTTCTTCTAATTCTACCAGTGCTGTATCAGGCTTCTGTAGCTATGAGGCTCTTATCTCGCCCAATATTGGAGATATTGCAAATCCGAAACTTGCGCTGGAATCAGAGAAGCCGAATTAGTAGGTCTACGTGCTTTTTTCTCGAAAAAGTACAACTACAGTATACACAATGTTTCCAGGGTTAGTCAGGGTTGCAATCTGGGAAACGTTTCTTGAGGTCACCAAGAGAGGTACAGTTATCGGGGGTGTTTGAATGCATTCACCGCGACGGATTCAGTTGATTTCCATTGTAATAATGGCCACTTGTCTAACAATATCATTGACAAAACCCATCTTTGTATGATTACGTAATCAGAGGTGAATTGGAAGGTGTAGGAGAGGCAAATGATTGTCTTAGAGGTGATTGGGACGGCATCGTTACCCTCAGAACGTGCACTTGACTGCTCTTTTCTTTTCTGCATTTGCTGATGTAATACTAGGTGCTTCTAACATGTCCATAGACAAGACTGGATCAGTTAGAAGAGAGAATGAAGAGATAAAGAAGTCAATGAATTATGAACAGAGGCTGATCAGTAAAAGTGCTTGTCAATGGAATTACTTGAGTAAGAAGTTCTTGAGTAAGAATTGCTTGAGTGATACCTGGTTCATTGTTCATAGATTCGTAATATCAACCTCCAAGGTATAAGAACTTGGAACTTATAGGACATGTTCTCTAGACACCTTGAACAATAAGCTGGTTTTCTAAATGACATCCTAAGCTGCTTGTTCAACTCTACAGTAGAAATGTTCTGTGAGTACCACTACTTTCTTACTACTACTTCCATTATATTGCCTGACTCTTTCTAGACACTCTTGATAGACATACACCAAAGGACAGATAACAAACAGACATAGACAAAATAGACAATACAAGTACTCGTAGTCTGGAGGTAATCTCAAAACCCCTTCAAACAATCAGATTACTTCTGGTCTGTACCTCCTTACCTGACAGTCTCATTGCTTTCACCTCACATGGTCCACTCTATGAACGATCATATAAAGACATGTGTGAAGATGAAGCTGAATAAAAGTCCATAAAGACTTTCAAATGGTCCAACCAGTCTCCTAGACTTCTCCTATGTTCTCCTATGTTCTATTATGTTTGCCAGGGTTAGTCAGGGTTGATGCTGACTAAGGTGCTGACTAAGATGCTGACTAATATGCTGACTAAGATGCTGACTAAGCATAAATCTCAAAAATCGAGTAAGCTGTACACATTCACTCCTAAGAGCAGATGTGTTTCTCTAGTCTGGCTACTCGGTCACTATTCGTGAGAGACAGGTATTTGATCTTGTTTCTAAGGAGTTCAGTGGTAGTACAGTATCTACAATCTCAGGAGGTGGATTTTACAGAGAGAAAAAAAATGAAGAAATAAAGAAATAGACACATGCGCTAATAACAAGATGTAGATAGTTGATCAATCTACTTCTACGATTATGTCATCTTAGGTAGCTCTGTGATTTGTCTCAGGCAAAGACTTGATCTCAACTATTCTCATCTTAAGAGTAGTCCAAGAATGAAGGCAGCTAAAAGTACCATTAAAGATATTGTTAGACCAGAAGACTCACTTACAATCTACACAATGATATGTACTGTACCGACTACAACTACTTGTAACTATTTGTACCTTTTCTTCTCTATCATTGTTCTAGATCATTCCTCTTTGATTGATGTGTATCACAAAAACAAACTAACAAGAGATACAAGTGCATTAGACACTCATCAGGACTAATCGACCCGCATCTTGCGTCAACAACTTCCACTTGGCTCCATCTCATTTAATACTGTACTCTAGTTATTGATCTTAAGTCCTTTCCTGTAAGAACACTCTATAGCTTGAAGTAACAAAGACAAACGAACAAAAGCACTTTGCACTTATGAAGACTGTGTGTAAGAGCAGCTTCTAGCTTTTATTGGAGCACTTCGAGTTTTCAACATTCAACAATCCATGATCTACGTCACAGTACTGCCTCAATGATAGAAGGCACATTTCCACACCAAAGAATGGTGCCACAAAGACAGCGACTTGAAAAGCAGCGAAAATTTTCACTGACTTCTCTACAGATCGAAAATCAGCTGTTTTCCCCTCAATCTAATCTCTCCTGATCTAATCAATACCATCAAACCATCTTCCCAAGAGTGGGTCTAAAACTCACTCAAAAAACACCTTTAAACCCCACAAACGTCCCCGAACGCTCTTTTGCGCCAGCCAATCCTCTGCATTGTCTTCCCGAACTTTTCCGCTTCCTACTTCCTCCAGTAGCATAAATGCCGTGTAAGGTACGAAGACATACAACTACCGCCCTAGTTCATTTCCAGTATAACTCTGTACAAAAAGAAACACTCTAATAGTCTCCGAAAAGCCTCCAAAAAGCAATACCTCACGTCAATAACTTCTACCTACGAAATAAGCACCCTGTTAACCCTCAGGTTATCCAGCTTCATGGTTATGCTTCTTTGAGTGAAGTCTGGGAATGAAAGTCTGGGATGAAAGTCTGGGAATGAGAGTGCTAAATACGAGCACAAATCATTCGAAACAAGACACAAAACTCCCCGTCTGAAATTTCAACTACTTGTACAACTACAGTGCTTTTTCTGCATACACCATACTTCAACTATAGTTCTTCCGTATGTACTATTTCCTCTATCAGATGCATACACTTGTACGGAGAAACAAATGTCCGTCTTCCGTTTCCGCTCGTCTTCGTTTCCGCAAACTTTTTCAACTTTTCCAGCCGATCTTTGATCTTTTTGATTAGATGGTACGGCTCTTTTGATCAGATCACTCGTCCAAACAGTCACACGGCAGTTCCTCCACCCGGAAAATTGTAACCATGCCCACCCGAGGGAGCCTCCAGGGCGCCAAGAACCGCCTTTCTTGGCGCATTTCGCCTGTGCCAGCGTCTAGCACCAACGTTATTGTCACGCCAGGCTGTTATGTTGATCCATGGAGAAAGAGACGGAAGAGGTGCGACTTTGGGAAGTGAAAGCGCCTGAGAGTTGACGTAACCTAGAGGCCGAATTGGCTGATTCATGGTTTGTCAGGGGAGGGAAGGGGAGCAGGGAGTTGTTTGAATATTTGGGGTTTTCCAGATTAAATGAAAATATCGAAATAAATCGAAATAAAATATAAAAAACTCAGAAACCACCCCACACACCCCCTGAATACAAATACTACTGTACGCTAACGCCTGCAATACATGCACAAACACGCATAAACCCGCTATGACTTTTGCACCACTCTACAAGTAACCCTCTGTCGACAGATTGATAATTTTTAAGCTTTAACCTCTTGGCTAAAGTTCCACCTCGCTAGGAAAATAAGCTTCATTAACGAGGTACATACATACGCACATGCCACACGGAAAAGTCATGTCTGTAGTTTGCCTTTTGGTTGGATGAGAGATTTACCGGAAAAGAAAGGGGCGGATGGAATGCTACGAATCCAGCCGTGGCGTGTCATACAGGGCGATTTGCGTCTTTGTGTAACAAAGAACCCAATTAACAACTGAGTTTAGTTCAGGAACTAGTTGGCTAACTTAGCCTACGGATTCAGAAGTGGCTCTTCCGGGACTTCCCGCTTTGTCGTCCCAACTAAAGCTAACAAAATGGAAAATGGAAAATCACAAATTTGAGCACCACGTTGTATGGCAGAGGTTAGATATTATTGCATAAATCGACTCAGCTCGTGGTGAGCTTCATTTTGGTACTTTCAGAACCTCTCTAGCTGTCCTGGAACCCTGAATTTGAACCCCTAGCTCACTTTTGGTCTTAACTAATTCCAAGTATTAGGAGAGATGAGGACGGGGTTCTCTAGAACGGTGTTGAAGAGAGGTGGTACAGAGAGAGGTGTTTCAATTGATTCATCGAGCGACTCTGATGTCAGAAAATTATTCCTGCTGACATAACTACCTTCTATCAAGACTTATCGTGATGTCTATGGTATCCTTGGGTAAGCATTTAGTTACCTCAACTTAAGAGATATAGTTGACTTGACCTTATCTTCAACGTCAAGTGAGTCTCTGACACAAAACATCTCTCTAATAGCCCATTGTCTCCTCGCTGTACATACCAAGTCAAGTATTTACATATGAATTCTACAGTACACTTGTCTATCATAAATTAATGTATTCATCATAACTCGTAATTTTGTAGTCTGAGCCAGTCAGACCTCTATAGAGAGCTTGTGCTCATAAAACGGCGTAAAGATCGTAAAGAAGTTCTAGAGGGGGAGAGGGTAGGAAGAGAAGCCAAGTAGAACAAAGTAAATTACTTGACCTTCAACAAACTCCAAGTAATGTGGCCAAGTAAAGCCAAGTAATTTACTTGAAGATCAAGTAATTTCAAGTAAAGCCAAGTAAATGCTTGAGATTCGCACTTTGGCTGAAAAACCGCTCTCGCTACGCTTCGCGGTTTTTACCACCCAAAAGCCTCCTCGTAATAATCCACCCGTCCATTAATAACCAATCCCATCTCCGCCGAAACAATACCTCGCAGAGCATCGACCATAGTAGCAGGACCACAGCCCAAAACAGCAACAGATCCCTCAGCCTCGGTAAAAGTAGCAGTGACCACCTCGGTCAGCACAGGTCGCTTGCCCATGTTCACCAGCGAGGCGTAAAGAGGCATTTTTCCGTCGGATCCAGGCACAGGGACCTGGGTAGGAGGATGCTGAAGACCCTTCTCAAGCACGTGTTCAGCAAGATCGCCGTTGTGCTCGTGGATATGCAAGTGGTGGTCCTTCTTGGCCCGCATCACCTCCTTGTCGGCCTCGGCGTTGCCCAGGTCTTCCTGCGAGTTGCCCGAGTCGGACTCGTCTTCAATCTTCTCCGACAGCGAGCCCTTCTCCTCCATGGGCGACGACAGGTAGGTGGTGTCGCCGTGGCTCTGGGACACGTAGAGCTCGAGCTGCACGTGACCGTCGGCCACCAGTTTCTCCAGCCGGTCCGCCATGAGCTCCAGGTGGCCAATGTCTCGCACAGTCCACATGAGCTTCACCTTGGCGGGGATGCCTCGGGCAACGATATCTTCAGCGTAGGGGATCACAGCGGTGATTCCAATGCCTCCAGCGACAAGGAGCACGTTGTCGTAGAGATGCACGGGCTGGGTCTTTCCGTAGACTCCGTCAATGAGCATCTTCATGGAGGTGTTTCCCTTGGCGATGCTCTTAGTCAGCCGTCGGGTCATGCCTCCTCGTGCTCGGGCCATGAGCTGGAAGGAGCCGTTGTCCGAGGACATGACCGAGAAGGGGTGCGACTCCAGCAGACCCATGCGGAAAATGTGCACAAACACGTACTGGCCCGGTTTGACCGTCCATCGGCAGGGAGTGTTGATGTCCATTTTGACGACGTCGGAGTCAACGAGCGACATCTGGGCCTCGGTCATGAACACGTCCGACTTTCGGAACCATCGGATGTTGATCCAGAGCACTCGGAACGCTCGGATCAGCCAGTCAGCTGCCCACAGACCAAACGCCACGTACACGGGCTCCATGTACTCCAGAGTGGCCAGGTGGTCGTAGGTGAAGTACAGGGCGACCACGGCAGCTCCAATGTGGAACACCAGGAACGCCTCGTACCACTTGTGTCGGAACAGGCCGGACAGAATGAGGCAGGCCATGGCTACAGCTGCAACAACTCCGCCCTTGAAGTACACCTTGACCCAGAGGTTCGGAACAATGCCGCCCTTCTTGGCGCCGTCAAACATGTGGTAGCAGGCCGCGTGGACGATGATCTGGATGTAGCACACTCGCGCAACAGCCCGGTGGAAGCACTGGTACGTGGAGAAGGACCAGCCCGTCAGCCACATGAGAAAGTTGTTTCTGAGCGCAAAGAGCACCAGGAGAGGAAGCTGGACGGTCACCTGGATGCCGGCTCGGTCGGCGACGTATTTGAGCAGCTGTTGACGCTGGGAGCCGAACCGGGCGCTTTCAGGATGCACCACCTCGTACCGGGTAGCCAGCAGAATCACGGAGCATGCAAAGTAGAAGAAAATGACAATCGTTTCCCACCGAGTCGGAATGCTCATTTCGATGCCGTAGAAGTTGATTCGCTGCATGTGTCTGAACCCGTAGAGAGCCGGCATCTCAATGTGACGCTGGTAGGCTCGGTACAGGGCGTTGGGACGCTTGAGAACCGACCGGTTGGCAGACCGCTTCCAGGTAAAGTAGCGGAAAACGTTGAAAAACATGCACCCGATGGCCAGGAAGAGCCAGTAGCCCGTGAGAAAGCCGCCGGTCCACAGACCCGTGTCCTTGTTCTGCATCGACACCTTGGAGCTGTGGTACATGTGCTGGTACTCCTTGGGCTTGAAGACGACCGGGTGTTCCTGGTGCTTCTTGGCCTTGGTTTTGGTGGAGTCCACGGGCTTGTCTGATTCAGTGACAGCCAGGGCTTTCTCGTAGGACAGCACCTTGGCCTTCTTGCACTTGGACAGAATGAACTTGTCGTAGACCTCCTCCTTCCAGTCCTCGGGCACGTTTTCGAGCACGGTGATGGCGACCGAGGCCGGGTACAGGTCCTTTTTGCAGGCGCACTTGACGTCGTCACAGTCGCCCCACAGAGTGTAGCTCTTGAGAAGCCGAGACAGAGCCTCGACCTCCATGTCTTTGGGGGACTTCATGGCGAGTGCCACGGAAGCCGCCAGAAGCAGGTTGGAAAGACGCATTGCGATGGAGAGTTGATTGATTAGATGGGCAGATGGGCCCGATATATATATACTTGGAGATTGTCAGAAGATATCTCAAAGATCTTTCTTTGTATGCACCGTGAGGTTAATGTTAGGAGGCTGGACATTGAGAGGTGAAGTGACATGTTGAGAGGTGAAGTTGACAGTTGGAAGCTGACAGTCGTGTTGGTTCGTTGCACTTGTCGTTCATTCTTTTGTTTCCAGTCTTTGATATCCATGGAGTTCTCGTTGTTGAACTCGGAGAAACGTGAACTCGTGAAGACTCCGTCTGTCTCGCTTTGTCGGAGTTGTAAGCTTGGCGCACTTGGCAACGCTTAGTGGGTCCCACACAAGTGATAGTGGTATTGTCAGTGTTTCATCTGTCGATGTAGATAAGCCAGATCGCGACTGATCTGATATGGTGATTCCTGATCTCATTGATCTGTTAACGGTCTGATCACCGATCACCACCATCACCACGATCCCTCCCCCCTCCCCCCCCATCAGATAGCAATGGCAAACTTTTCACTGATCTTTTTGATTTTTCACTTTGGCAGATTGATTGAGATGCTGATTGATTAATTTGACTTTTGGCCTGCATGGCGTGCCAGACGCATTCTCCAAACAAGCAAACCATGTTACACGAAAAAAGGAGAGAGAGAGAAGGGAGAAGGAAAGAGGGAAGATGACGGGAAAGGAAAAGGAAAAGACATGGTGAATGATTGGATGGACGACTGAATAACTCTCTACCAAGACACTAAGCCGTCAATAACACTAGCGTAAATTACAGGTACGTAATATAGCTACAAGTAACTCTACTTCCGGTGAAAATTTCTGTCCTGCGTTCTGCGTTCTCAGTCTTGCTTTTCTTTTTCGCCTGTGAAAAGAACGCGGAGGGTCCCCTTCTCATTTTACGTTGCGCACCCAAGCTTCCCAAGTTTAGAGACAGACTCAAAGCTGCAAATAAGCGGTGTCGTGTGACGTGGTTAATCCAATCTGATAAGGGAGGGGGTCGCTTAATTTGGGGCTGAACAAGGCCAAAACGGGGGGAAATGAAAAGCGCCGAACAACACCAACCTCACCCCAAACACCAAATATTAGGCCCCTCCAACCGTCTCCGATATTGACCGCCGCCAAGAAAAGGGATCCGCATGCAGACCAAGACATGGGCCTCCGAACTTTGTCGGCGAGCCGGTGCCGAGCGTGGACAAGTGAAACAAGGAGCAAGATTGATTTGATGAGATGGCAAAAAGTCTCAAACCGTGATGCACAGCCGGGGCAAGAGAACAAGTACGGAGTACGAAGTACGAAGTGCTTGTACAATGGTATCTTGTCGTTCAAGCTGTTGTCATCAAAGTGTAGGTCTGTCATTCAAAGTACCTCTGTCATCAAACTTCTGACATGGTACGACGTAAGTACAGCGTGATACTGTTCAAGCCAACAAGGTACAGTTCGTCGTCGCACTGTACTTTAGCACTTTTCGTTATGCGTCCGTTCGTTCATACATTCGACGTTCCTTGTTCGTTGTTCACTTACTGTCTCAGTGCCCTGACTAATGATTATTCGCAAACATATCCGGGTGTTTCACAGAACGCCGTGTAATTCGTAGGACTCCGACAGAGACACAGACACAGACACGTGTGTTGCTGCCTTCTGTCACGCCTGTCTCTGTGCCAGCTGCCTCATGTTCCCTCTTGGCGGAGGAGGCAGAAGGAGACATTATCAATCAGCATCACATCTGACTCAATCAGCATCACATGGAAAAGTGCATCTGTTGAGATTGAGAATGTGGAGTGCCTAAGGGTGCCTGAGTGCCTGTGTGGAGTACGGAGATGTGCAAGGAGGTCGGATCTTAGCATCTTCGTCCTTCTTTCACCTTCCTTCCTCACACAACATCTCAACTCTCAACCTTACACTATCTATCATCTACGAGTACTATCATCTAATCAGATGTCAATGTCAATGACTCAAAATCAGAGGACACCACCTCCTACCTCACCGCCCAACAACCACCATCACGTCTTTGTAGGCTGCATTAAGTCGTGCCAAGAGCCAGCCAAACTAGTGTGCAGCTGGACCAACCACTGTCGCCAAGTTCAGCCGTGCCTAGAGGTGTGAACAACCTGGCAAGCCGGCAATTGGTCAATTGATCAACGAGTGGCTCCATTGAGCCGAGCAACGTCTTCTCAGACGACCTTTGTCGAACGTTGCAAAAAAAATGAAAACTTTTCACCTGTCGAACAATCTCGGCTTTTGACCCGGTCTCATGGCACCCTGACATGCCAAGCGAGCAATAATTGAGCACGGATACAATACGGAGATGCCGTACAAGAGGTGTTTAGGTCTTCTATCGAACCACAATCAGTCATTGACTTCCTCGTACGAGTACTTGTGCTACCACCTTATCTACCAATCACTCGTTGTCTTCACTGACGTAAGCTGCCAATCAGAGATCCACAGTGCTGACGAGCTCCACCGTAGACAATTGGACACTTGTATGACTCATCGGGTCCGGAGCGGAGATGAATCAGGATTGTATAGAGAGGTTGTGATTGAGTGGCTACAGTACGAGTACTCCGTACAGCTTGTTCTATTATTTACTCTACTTGTGGACACTAGTCGTTCTCAATAGACCCCTACCCTCCTTGTCTAGTATGGCAATATCGAGTCACAATCTTTCCCAAATCTGTCACAATCTTGCACTACAAGGAGAACACGTGTTTACTCGTATCTGTGAAGTTGTCCTTGTACTGATAGATCTCAGGTACATCTTCAATGGACATTATACAAGTAGACAAGGAGAAGTGCCTTATCCGACCCTATTGACTATTATATGCAATAAAAGTTGGAATTGGACTCCCTAAGTACCTACTCTATATTGGTCTTGTACACTAGACACTTCACATATACAACACATTTATTACACTTGTACAATACTGGTACTCTATAATACTTGTTCTCATTCAAGTATGACAGTCAACCTCCTATATCAACACGTGTCTACTCATATCTGAGGTCTCTTACTACCACTACATGCTGATGATAGCTCTTAGACAGTCTACTTGTACAGTTCAAGACCCACTGTTCTGTTCTCAACAAGCACTCATCTTCATTCACTCAATTCATCACAAGCTCAATAGCAGCTCTACAGAATCTCATCTATTGCACCATAACTATCACTTATCAATCGCTTAATCATATTATTTTTAGTCTTGGTATCGTTCAGCTACAGTAATCACCTCGAAGAGCTAATCAAAGTACCAGAATCAAGAGGGCTAAGTAGTCAAAACGAGCATTACCAGCAATGCCAATCAGGCACACGCTCATAGCTTCGCTATTCGCTCGCTATTCGCTCGCTACTCGCGCGCGCTTAGTAATCATACTCTTCCTCCTCGTCCTCGTAGTCCTCCTCGTCAAAGTCTCCGTACGAAGAAGCAGTCTTTTTGGCCTCCTTCGTCTCCTTCGTCTCCTTGGGAGTCTCGACTTCAACCTCCTCTTCGACTTGGGCCTTCTCTTCGGCCACAGGAGTACCGACAGGCTTCACGTCTGTGCTCATGGTCACCACTCGGGTCTGAGTCTGGGTCATGGTATAAGTAGACGTCTCGCCTCCCTCCTCCTCCTCGCCTTCCTCCTCCTCAATGTCGTACTCCACAAACGGCGCCTTGGCTCGCTGCTTCTTCTCCGCGGCAGCCTCCTCGGCAATCTCCTCGGCCGAGGGCTCGTAGAACTCCACTCCTTCGGGAGTCTCGTCCGCCAGAGCCTCGCCCTTGGCCACCCGCTCCGAGTCCTCCATTCGGTGCCGTTCCTGGAAGTAAAAGTCGGACTTGGACCGCAGACCGTTGAGCGCCTGGGCAGCTTCCCGGGCCAGATGGTTGGCCGTCTCCTGGACCTCTCGAAGGTACCCGTTGACGTCCTCCATGGGAATGTCGCTCTTCTCCATGCGCTCCTTGGCCTCGATGATCGAGTCCTTGACCTGCTTGTACTCCTTCCAGTGAGAGAAGGACTCGGTGTTGACGACCGTCTTGGCGAGCTCCTTGAGCGCAAACTCGGCAAACTCGTCGAGCACTTCCAGAGTGTTGAGCCGCACCTTTTCGGTCCGGTCAATCACGGTCTGGGCAAGCTCAGACGCGAGCTCACGCACGTCCATGGCTCCTTCTCGCAGGAGATCGGCCTGGGCCTTGAAAGTGGCCTGGACGTCGGAGGGCTCGACTCGGATCTGAGTGCCGACAATCGCCTCATCGTACTCGTCTTCAGGCTCGTCCTCGGCCTTCTTGCGCTCGGCAACGGGGCCGTACTTGGCATTGAACTCCTTGCGGAACCGGTGGGGGATAATGTCGGCAACCACCTTGTCAATGGTGATGTAGGCGCCCTGAGCCACGTCAGACAGATGCTGCAGCTTCTCGGTGAACTGGGGCTCGAGAAGACGCAGCAGCCGCGCCTTCTCGGCGTTCACCTCCTCGTTGAGCGACAACTGCGCCTCTTCCAGCTGCTTGGTCACCTTCTTCTTCCAGTACTGCAGTGCTGACTCAGCGGGGTCCTTCTCCTCGGGAGCTCCGGGCCACTTGAACGGCGTGATCTTCGCCTCGTCGGCGTCGTCCTCGGTCGCACTGGCAGTCTCCTCGAGCTCTTCAACAGGAGTAGCAAGAAGTGTATCCTCAGCAACAGTCTCGGAGGTGGTATCAACAGTAGGAGTCACTGAAGCCGCGGGAGTCTCGGAAGCGGTGTCGGTGGGGTTCTCAACGCCGATAATGACCGTTCCGGCGGTGGAAACAACCGTCTGCGACTTGTGGCGGTACAGAGACACCCGTTCTCGGATCTTCACCAGCTGAGGCTCCACGTTCTTGTCCCACACCTCCTGGATCTTGGGAGCAACAACAGCGTAGCCTCGGGAGACGACGCTCTCAATGTGGTAGTACAGCTGCAGCGAATAGGCCTTGACTCGGGGACAGACGTGAGAATGGAGGTATTTCACAGCCCGATCGTAATGGGGCTCCAGTTTCACCAAAACAGGCTGAATGTGGTCCATGTAAACGGTCAGAGCCACAATTCGCGCCCGCTCGTACTGCTGGTTGGCCAGCTGCATCACCCGGTTGTAGTGCTGAGTCACCACCTCGTGATGTTCTCTGGCATGAGTCTCGTACAGCTCCTCAGCCTTAGCTCGAGCAGTATCGACATGAGGGGCCAAAAAGCGGTTGTAAACGGCCAGAGCCGCCCGGCCGCCCCGCTGACCCGCAGGAACAACGTAGGTGTCCTTCAGCTCAACCGTCTTGGAGTAGTAGGGACGGGCCAACATGACATAAGGCTCGGCATAGGTGTCATAGTAGGGCTTCACAACAGGCTCAATGCGCTGAATGCCGCAATGCAGAGGTCCGCAAAGAGCAGGAGACTCGGCCGAGAGCTCGGAGCCATAAGGACACTTCCACAACAGCAGGAAAACAGCGTACCAGAAAAGAATGCGCATGCCCAACCGGGTGGTTCTGCAGGGCGAACACGTTGATTTTTTCTCGGTTTTCTTCTTGGAGACCCGGGTCCGCGCGGCCACGGACTCGGAGCCCGCACTCCAGGGCTTTTCCACCTTGTCTGCGGTTTTCGCCATGTTTTGAAAAGTGGTGATGGTGGTGCAGGAAGGTGCGTTGAATGAATAAAGTCTAGGTTGGGAGGGGGAGGCACGATACTTGAGAAGTGGGGGTTGCGGTGGTCGGGGAGAGATTTAAAAGACAGTTCTGGAATCGCCTCGCTGCGGGGAATCGATTAGTACTCTTATTTTCCCAATCGGAGCAATATTCGCCGTTTCAAATGACATCCCCTCTCCCCACACTATCAAGCCTATATTATCAGCATGTGAATACATAAGCGACTGGAGAAATGAAATGAGAGCAATGAGGGGTAAAAGGAGGATAAGAGGAGCGTAGTCACGTGATCAGAAGGAGGTATTTGGTGGTTGGTTATATAACTACAGCACCGCCACGTGACCCGCACAACAACTTGCTTATGTAATCTGCTTATGTAATCTGCTTACGTAATCACCTAAAAATAACTCCCACCAAGAGGGGTATCCGTACTTGTACAGTACAAGTACGAGTACGTTTTTTCGGCAGTATTCTTACATAACACACTTACCCTCTTTGCTGACTAATCCTGGTCATAACCTCTGTCTAAGTTTCGGCAACCCTAAGTGTGAAAAATCATGCGGAGTGGTCACGGGGTCAGCCGTGCTGGAATACGAGAGGACATTGATAGGAGCGTTTTGGTGCCATTATTGGGGCTGTTTCTAACTGCGCCGCAGCAAGTATGTGCTACCCTAACCCTGGCCATTCCTATTTCGACGACATGACTAATCTCCTTTTTCTCATTAGTCACAAGCTCAATTGCAATTTCAGTGTTAGCAAGCAAGATGGAGAGGAGCAATTGTATGTGTAGAAAAACAGGGAGAGTAGTAATGGGGGCAAAAATGAGGTCACGTGATTGTTGTAGGCGTGGGTATCAGGAGATTTAGTGTCATACCCCTCCCCCGCTTACTCATCAACGTCCGCCTCAGTGACATGATTGGTTGAAACCCGCGCAGCCGTGGGGAAAGGGCTGTGGGGAGAAGGAGCAAGGCTGGGGGGATTTCGCTTGTTTATGTAGACGGTTTTTGGGGACACAAAGCCCGGACCCGGTGCCCCACGTGACCATATCGTCTCTACGATCTCGGCCGATGCATTCTGGAATGTACGCAGGGCAAATCAGGCAACCCTGTTTTACAACCTTAGTTTAAGCACTGCAATAATAGTGTATACATCTCTACACACTGAGAGAAGGTGATACTTGTTTTGTTTCCGACACAACCGGTGAGCCGACTCCACACGACGCCCACACGACGCCCCACACACAGCCACACGCCCACCACCACCACACGAGCGCACCATGTCTTTCTGGCGCATGGGATCCGGCTTTTCGTCGGTGTCTGTGATTGACAAGATTCTCGACAACCCGGACCACACGTTGCACGAGCTGCTGGACGAGCCCGACCTGCTGCAGGAGGTGCTCAACTCCAACGCCAAGCTGACTGAGTATCTTCGGCGTGACGACATTTTGGAGGAGCTGGTTGCTCTGGTCAAGGGTCAGCCCGAGAAGAAGGGAGAGGGGGAGGATGGTGACATCGACAATGTTGCTGAGGGGGAGGACAAAAAGGACAACGAGGAGGAGGAGGAGGATAAGGAGGAGGGCAAAGAGAAGGGCGATGATGATGACAAAAAGAATGTCTCTGATGTCTCTAATGTCTCTGATGATGCCCCCTCTACTGCCGATGAAGACATCGAGATGGCAGACAATGACGACAAAAAGACGTCGGAGGACAGCGATTCGGACACGTCGTTCGAATCGACATCCTCAGACCCCTCCAAGTACAAACTCGAGGAGGAGGACGAGCAGCACTACGCGCAGGTGGCGTCGGAAATCCTGTCTGCCGAGGTGTGGTCGCTGACGGAGGCCCTGATGGAGCGCGAGGAGCTGGTGCAGCAGATCTGGGAGATTCTGGACTACCCCGCGCCGCTGTCGATGAACCAGGCGCAGTTCTTCACCAAGATCTCCGAGCACCTGCTCGACAAGAAGACGGACGACATGATTGCATTCATCAAGCGCCAGGCCAACTTTGTCGAGCGGTTCATGCGCCACATTGACGACCCGCCGCTCATGGACTTCCTGCTCAAGGTCATTTCCACCGACAAGGCCGACAATTCCACCGGAATTATTGACTTTCTGCAGAAGCAGCGGCTCATTCCGTCGCTGATTGCGTTTCTGGGACCCGACGTGCCGTCCTACATCCAGTCTGCGGCCGGCGACTTTGTCAAGGCGTTTGTGACCATGTCCGCCAACTCCAACTCGGACAACTCTACCATTGGCCCCAACGAGCTGTCGCGAGAACTGGTGTCCGAGCCCGTGGTCCGCGAGTTTGTGCGGCTCATGCTGTTTGGCGGCACCGGTCTTGCTACTGGCGTGGGCATCATCATCGAGATCATCCGAAAGAACAACTCGGATTACGACTACATGCCCGTGCTGTTCATCACGATGAAGACGCACCCTCCGGGCCCCCGGGACCCCATCTACCTGGGCACCCTGGTGCGCATCTTCTCGCAGCACATTCCCGAGTTCCAGGCCATGCTGACGCGGCCCAGCAATAAGACGCTCAAGACGCCCATTGGCGACATTGAGCCGCTGGGCTTTGAGCGGTTCAAAATCTGCGAGCTGGTCGCCGAGCTGCTGCACTGCTCCAACATGACGCTGCTCAACGACCCCAAGGGCGAGACGATTGTGGCTGAGCGAGACGCTGAGCGAGAGCGAGTCAAGCAGGTGATTGCCAAGGCCAACGAGGAGGGCGGAGATATCGACTTTGCCCGGCTCTCCGTGTCCAACGAGGACGAGGAGAACCACGACGACGCCGAGGAGAACGCGGAGGAGGAGGGCGAGGCTGCAAAGGCCGACGAGGACGCCAAGGCCGAGGACAAGGCCGAGGGTGAGTCCGAAGCCAAGGCCGAGACCGCCGAGGAAAAGGACGACTCGCTGGAGGCGATCGAGGCGGCTCTGCGCAAGGACCCCGTGGTCGGCGATCTGCTGAAAATCTCGCTGGTGGACAATGACGTGATTGTCACGATTCTCAACATGTTCATGAAGTTCCCCTGGAACAACTTTCTGCATAACGTGGTGTTTGACATTGTGCAGCAGATTCTCAATGGCCCCATGGGCGACGGCTTCAACCGGTTCCTGGCCATCAATCTCTTTGACCAGGGCCAGCTGACGCAGCTCATTGTGGACGGCCAGAAGCGGTGCGACGAGTACGAGACCGAGCACGGCACCCGGATCGGCTACATGGGCCACCTGACGCTCATTTCCGAGGAGGTGGTCAAGTTCACGGCCGTCTTCACCCCCGAGTCGATTTCGCCTGTGGTTGCAGCTGCCGTCACCGTCCCCGAGTGGATCATGTACGTGGCCCACACGCTGGTCAAGACCCGGGAACAACACAATGCTCTGCTTGGCGGCGCTCGTCCCGACCACAACTCGGTCGCACACAATCCTGACGCCATTATTCTCGGCGACGGAGCTGGAAACGAGCTGGGCGAGGAAGAGGCCGAGGACGACGAGCGGGACGGCGGAGTGGTGGACGCGGACGAAGACGCCAAGGACGAGGACAACCCCGACCAGTTTTCGCGGTACATGAGCCAGCAGATCACCAGCGACATGCCCGACCGGTTCGGCTCGTCCGACGAGGACGACGAGGACGACGTGTGGGAGGAGCGCAAGTTCTCCAACGACCTCAAGCCGTTCCACACCTCCAACAAGAAGGAGTCGTCGGATGAGGACTCGGACGTGTCTGAGGGCGAGGTGGAGGTCGAGCAGGAGGTTGAGGTGCAGGCTGAGGGTGAGACCGAGGCAGAGACTGAGACTGAGACTGAGAACGCAGCATTACGTTCCGACAAGAAGGAGAGCGAAAAGTCTGACGGAGACGCAAATGAGGAGTCTGAGAAATCGGAGGATGCATAATAATGATGTGATGACTGGACACAGACTTGAGCGCAGCGAGAGTCTGTACATGTAGTTCGAACGCAGATTTGAGCGTAGCGAGAATCTGCATAGTAGACAGGTTCGAACGTAGCGAGAGTTGTACCTCAGGTTCGAACGTAGTGAGAACCTGAGTAGTAATATGATTGTAGAGGATCAGATTTGAGCAGGACTCTGATTATTAGCTATATATCTACCCATAGAGCTGTTAGCTACTTATACGATGAGACAGGTAGCGGTAGAGCAATCAACTGTCTGTAGAGGAGAATTCTTAGAAGTAGATCACTACTGTCTTATCGTAGAGATAGAAGTGTGTGGTGAGCTTTAGGAGTGTTCTTCTTCATTCACGTCTATCATATACGAGATGTAGGCTGATGGGATCTCAAGCTATAGACTGTTGACTTGTTATAGATCATATATGAGCTTTGGCTGACAGTGAGCTTTAGCTGACAGTGTGTGTGCTTTGACTATACAGTACATACTTGTAGCTATTCGTACTTGAAGCATTGCTTAGATCTTAATAGTACGGTATCAGAGATACCCACAATAGTCTCATAGGGCTTGAGTGTTCTCTTCTGGTACATACAGTAGACCACTTCATTGTCTCAATGGGTGACGTTATCTCAACAGGTATAAGTTTTCTGTCGAAATGAAGTCCTAAGAATCAAATGTGTCTTATTGCTCAATCTGTGTTCAGTAAAATACATGGTAGAGCTATGACAGTCTAGATCATGTTCATTATACAATTTGCAACACCTAGTGATACTAATGGATAACATAGAAGGTGGTCCTTAGTATTGTTACCACTGACACATTGCCTATGAGAAGTGGAGATATACATAATATCTGGTTTAGAAGGCTCTTAGTACTTGTACAAGTACTTGTATCTATGACTCGATCTCTGGCGTAATCTCTCAGCTTCACCTAGATCCTACAATGATTCCGAAGCGTATTCTTTCATGTTCTGGCTTAGAGGAGTTCTGTAGAACATGAAGACCATATTGTTCATCAGTAGATCGACAACTCGAGGACTTCGATGACTTCTGTATCATGGGTCTATTGATATCGTTATTGAATCATCACCCTCCTGTCTATCTAAGATACATTAATTATACACTTTTCGGTTGGCCTCTCGGCTCGCCTTCGGCTCACCTTTCGGCTCACTTTCTTCGCCGTCCGCCCACCTTGGTGGCGGCCTTGGGCTTGGGCTTTTCTCGCTCCAGCTTGGCCTCCTTTTCCTGCTCGATCTTCGCCTCCTCGGCCTTTTCGGCGGCCGACTTGGGCTTGACGAGGTTGAACAGCGACACGGGGAAAGTCACCCACAACGTGTCCTTGATGCCGGGCATCTGCACCTCCTGCGAGCTGATGGGGTGCTCCACGTTGGTGTCCGTGTCCACCAGGTGGATCTCGCCGGTGTTGTAGTAGCAGTACTGCCGACCGTCTACAATCACGTCTGTGGTAGCCGGAAGCCGCACGCCGTTCTTTCGGCTGGCCTCCTTGCGCACCTCTCGCTCGACGCGCTCGATCGTGGACTTGATCTTGCGGGCGTTGAGGTACTTGACCACGTAGGAGCCCAGGCCGATCAAAAAGTAGAGCACAAAGAGCGCAAAGCCGACACCGGGCTTGAATCGCTTGAACACAAACTCGCCGTTCTCGCCCTCCCGAGGAAAGCCGTTCTTCAGGTAAAAGTCGTATCTCTTTCGAAGATCCTTGTTGATGAGAATCTTGTACACGAGACCGAGTCGGGTGAACCGATCAGTGGCTCCAGGCACCTTTCTGTTCTTGTCGGGGTGCAATTGCCGCGACAGCTTTCGGTACGCCTTGGTCACGTCGTCCACCGACGCCTTTCGCTCCGTGTCAAGCCACTGGTAGAAGCTGACGGGCTTGACGTGGTCGGGATTGAGATCCTTCTGGACCGCCAGATGCAGATCGAAAATCTCACGGTCCTCCTTGGACCACTGGTTGCCGCCCTGGGCAAACACCAGCGTCAGCAGCGTCACCAGGAAGATGATGGAGAACTTCATGGTGGTGGAGATGAGAGGGTGCCAGACTTCCAGATGCTTTAGCTTGACTTATTCACTTACGTGGCTCATGCAAAGTTTATGCAAGGGTGGTCATAAGAGGTGGAAGAGGCGGTTGTGACTTGACGTGTTCGTACGTACAAGTGAGACGTGTTCTGTTGGGAGAAAGAAGTTTTCGGGGAATTGGGCCGCTTTATATGTTTTCCCTTGGTTTTGTGTCACTAGTCACCTGTATTACACAGTACCATACTTGAACATAATTACTTAACATTACTTAACGTAAATGGTTAAGGCTAATCAGATACACGCTAAATGGATGACTCCTGGGCTAGTTGAAATTGCAGTGAAAGGAGAGATAACGACATTGTATGCTTATGTAAGCGGTTGAGTGGGGTGTGATCAGTCTCCTTGCGGTGACAGTTTTGGGTGTTTAGTTATAGCTTTTGTTGAAGCCATGCTCTTAAGTATCTTCTTCTTAAAGGTGATGTTGAGTGAAGAGGTGACATGAAATTGAAGTCATGATCAAGTTACTATATAACGAGTATCCTCTTGTTTTAACTGACTTATGAAGCCTAGGTTCCAGCATGATCAGACAACATATACAATACAATACCGTAGTCCTGTCTTGAGTCTTAGTAGATAAGTCTCTAGTATGCCAAAGAGAGAAGTTATGGAATGTCTGACTATACAAACAGCTGGTTTCAGTCTATCAAGGACTGACTGAGTATTTCTTTTCTTTACTCAGCCCTTCATGAGGTCACATTGTCTTGTTTTCTCATGCATCTTTGTCAAGTGAACTACATGGTATAAAATCATCGAAAATGGTCAAATATTGTTGAAGAGTTGAAGAAACATCTTTCTAGCGGCCCAAAAGTACTTGTATAACTTTTCCTATTGCGTATTGTTGCTCAGATCTTCAGTTTGTGGCTCAATATCATGATGTTCTCTCCTGCACCATATTGACCTCAACTATACACTATAGAATCATCGAAAAGCTTCAAAGATACTTCCAGAGTTCATCAAGCCCTTTTTCAGTCCTCTCTATCTCTCTCAATAAGTTTTCTACTTGTAACTTCTACAGTACTTTACAAGTACGTCTCAAATCGTCATGTTCCCTCACACTCCATGATTGCCTCAACAACACACCGTAAAACCGCCAAAAACTCTCAAAAACTCTCGGGGACTTCACAGATCCCTTTTTCCACCGTCAATCCCCACTCCCTCTCATTTTCAGCTCGATTCCGTCATTTCCCCAATTTTTTTTCCATACACACCCCAAACAACCTCCTCAAGCAAACCAATAAATACATTACACTATCTAGACCTTCTTCTCGACGTCGAAAACGCTCGAGGACATCATTTCCGAGTTGATGGGCGTCGTGGGCGAGTCCAGAGCGTCAAACGCCTTCAGAGACGTGATGGACACCGTCACAGGCTCGTCCATGTTATGAGCAGGCAGCGTGTTTTTGGACGACTTGGAGAACCACGACCACCGGTGTTTTCGGCGCGGTTTTTCGCGGAAAAGCCGCTCGTCCGGCGGAGCGTACTGGTTTCTCGACCGCATTTCGGACACCCGGGGAATTTCCTCCTTCTGGAACGTGAGTTTTCGGATCACCGAGGTGTACATTTCGAGAGCGTCTTTTCCTGTTCCAAAGAAGATGAAGGTCAGCAGACTGATGGGAAAGTAGATCCACAGCCACCAGGGCAGCGAGTCGCTGGCAATTCGGTAGATTGGCTCGTCCCAGAGAAACGTGCTTCTGTATTTGTGCCACGAGTACCCTTCCCACCACATGGCCGAAACGTCGACGACAAAAGTGACGAGATTGACGGGAAACACAATCATGACTACCCCCAGAGCATGGAGAAGAAGCCGGGTGAATCGAGAGGTGTTCAGGCCAGTGTTGGAGGTGGCCAAAATGTCTCGAAAGTCCTTTCGCTTCTTGTACACTCGGTAGATACACAGCGCAGCATACAGAAGAGCCACCACTCCTAGCAGCGGTCTTCGAAGATGGTAGACGACAAAGGTGAGCCAGGACTCGCCAAAAAGAGCAATGCAGCCCTGGTACTTGGCCAAAGCGTACGGTCCCACATCTAGAAGAACTGTGAGAGCCATGAACAGCACAGGAATCGTCCAGCAGATGAGCAGTTCTACAGTCACCGTCTTCCAGCTTCTCACGGGTCCTCCTCCGTCTCTCAGAATCAGACAAAGAGCTCGAATAGTTGCTATTGAGCAGCACATGATGATGGTATCCAGAGCTGTCAACACTCGGACCGCAAATTCGCAGTACCCCTTACCGTTCCATGCGGTTTCGAAATTGTCTCCTCCCCATACAGATGCGTTGATGAGCATCAGGAGTTGCCCCAGAAACAGGGCGAAAAACAGAGACAGCGCAATGTAGTTGCGACGCTTGATGTGCCAGGCTGTCGGAGCAAACAGACAGATGATTCCCAGAATATTCACCGCTTGCAGAACTTGTTGTAGACCCATGGTGAGACGAGGATGATGATTCAAACAAGACTACGCTACACACTGATATATAGAGCCCCAGGAGAAGATGTGGCAGATGTGAAATAATTAGAGGCTCGTATACTGATTGAAAATTACCGCTTCCGGAGTCCTTCGAGTCATGTTGACACACAGGTCTGCAAAATTGCCTGTTTGGGCATTCATACGGACAAGTCATTTTTGAGGGGCCAGAGGCAGTGTAGAGAAGCGAGAGAAGGGAGGGGGATGGTGTGGAAGATGATGGGGAAGTTTTAAAGTGGTTTTTTTCCCATATTTGTGACTTTCTAGTCTTCTTCATGACCCTCTCTTTAGTTACACTTTAGTTGACCCTAGTTGAGCCATTTTGTTGACTATTTTTACAGCAGAAATACCTCCAAACTGCTCCACATGCACCCTCTGCCACACGCGTGCATACGACCTGTACACTCGTTAATTAATCTCGTTAAATTAATAGGTCCATCTTGTGTATGGTGAGAGTGTGATATTTGGAGACTGCCACAGGACGTACCGAGAAGCTGTGGCTATATGAGGCAGAATTGGAGGTGAAATTTGAGATTGAATGTCACTGACGGTCCTCCCATGTCTCTACATAGCCTCAATGTTTTCATATACGTGTATCTTGCTGACTAATATGACTAAGCAGGTCAGTTTCAGTGCTATCGAGAAACGGAAAATACCACTGGATAGAGGAAGCCTCCTGTATTCTTCTGGTACAATTTTCAACCCTCTACGTGTATTTCTGAACAAAACACCTTTTTCATCTCTCATCACCTTATTCAGAAAATATCCCACAACTTCTTCACTTTCCACGCTAGCGCAAAAAAGACTTCAAATTCATATTCCCAGCACCCAAAATTACCCTAGCACAAATTTTCAGCGAGATCGAAGGACTACAATAATTAAATCGCTCGAAAATGCCCCCAAGAAAGCCGATGGAGACGCCAAAAAACAACAGCAACATATCCACCGTCAATTGACCCATTTCATCATCTCCACCTGTTTCCACCATGTCTACAACCGCCCCAAACCAACACCCTGCTACTCAATTTTAACTCCCTCATGCATATATATCCCAACATCTCAACATCGCGAAGTTCCGAACTTCTGAACACCTTTTTGCACACCCACAATGGCATCGGCTCTGGTTACCAAGTACCTCACGCTGTACAACAGCATTTCCGCGTTTCTGTGGTTCGCCGTGCTGGCCCGCTTACTCATCCTGCTGCCTCTGGTTGGTTACGATTACGTGTCTGGCGGACTTCGCGACTTTCTGATTGGCGTTCAGACGCTGGCGGGGCTCGAAATCTTCCACTCGCTGTTTGGCCTGGTGCGATCGCCGCTGCAGACCACCGTGATGCAGATTTTCTCGCGATTTGCGCTCGTTTGGGGCGTGCTGTACCAGTACCCCCAGACTGGCACGGACATCTTCTTCACCTTCATGGTGATTGCGTGGTCTGTCACCGAGGTCATCCGATACTCGTTCTACGCTCTCAATCTCGCGGGCTGGGGAGTCCCCGACTGGCACCAGTGGATCAGATACAACTTTTTCATTGTGCTGTACCCCCTGGGAGTGTCTGGAGAAATGAAGCTCATGTGGAACGCCATTGCGTACGCCCGAACCGAGCAGCCCTACTTTGCCATGTTCCTCAAGGCCGCCATGGTCATTTGGCCCGTGGGATTGTATATTCTGTATAGTCATATGCTGAAGCAGCGATCGAAGCATTATCGACAGGTGCTGAAGAAGGACAAATAAGTCAGACAAATAAGTCAGAGCGAAGCGATGACTTATTGTGATGAACGACTCTGAGCGTAGAGGGTGAACCATCAGGAGATGGACAATCGTCTCAATATGTCCTCTATGACTTGGAACCATGTCTCAATATGTCCTCTACTTTGGACCAGATCATCTATAGGAATAAAACCAATGGATAAAGTACAAGTACATGGACTGAACTGTGGATGGGCTGTAGGGCTATATGTGAGCCTACTAGCTGGTGGAGAACGCTAGAAGGTGTCCTACCTACCTACATCTGTTATTGTGTTGTATACTTGTTGTACTCTTGGATGTCTTTGCTTCATGCTGACTAATACGTCAATTGCTTACAAGTCAGTCAAGAAGACAGAATAGGAACTGAGTAGCCACTCTCTTGGTACAGTTTAGATACAACTAAGAGTTTACCAGGCATTGTATATCGTTTGCCTAGGTCGTTGTAGTCGTCTTCCTTCTGTATAGACTAGAAGAAGCTCAAATTGGAAGTCTGAAGCTGTAGAAGATACTGGAGGACAAACAAGAGCTATATGCAGCCTCTGGGTCCTTTCTCGGTTCTTCTTTATCAATATGACTTACCTTTAACACCCTCTCTTATTTTGTTAAAGATTAGTTGAGAGCAAAAGTCACCTGGGGGTTCATTTTTGGGGTTCCCATGGATGAAATAGAACGAGAGTGGTTTTATTTTGGAGCTGATGACGATTAAACTCTCTCAAAAAAGTCATAACAGCAACGTTCTTCATCAGATGTGTATCTTTGAGCATTAGTTGTGTCACCCATATGTCCCATTTACTTAAAGACTTAGTTAGGACGGATCAGATCGTGAGATATCCGAGATTCTCTCCAACTCCACGAATAAAGCAGCTACAGGGAAAAGAAGAGTTCCTGGATGTTCAGAATGCGGAAAAGAACAAATACAAATGCCTACCAACGTTCCACCGTCTCCGTAGCGTCCCACAGAACAATTCTCCTGATCTCACCTTAATACGCCTGAACAGAGAACCATGAGAACGTTCAAATAGCCAGTAAACTCTTCTACAATACTTCTGACTGTCTAACAGTCTACTAGAAGCAGTAGCAATAAAAAGAATATGACATTTTCGCTTCGCTCAAAGTTTAGTCATCATGCTTAGTCATCATGCAAAGTTTGATATGCACCCCAGACATGTGTCCGTACTTGTACGTACTCCGAACTTGTCTTCTCACCACTTCAAAATGCTCCGACTGACCCGTTGCACACGAGCTTTCTCCACCTCCCTCATTCGGGCAGGCACCCAGGCCAACATCAACCCCGTGGCAGGCAAGACCGCCGACGAGGTGGATGTCAAGATTGAGCCGATTCCTCGACACGGAGAGGAAACCGAGACCAAGCGAGCTCGTCTGCTGTACCAGAGCCGAAAGCGAGGCATTCTGGAGACGGACCTGCTGCTGTCGCGATACGCCAAGCTGTACCTCAAGGATATGACCCGAGAGGAGCTGGAGGAGTACGACAAGCTGCTGGACGAGCCCGACTGGGATATTTTCTACTGGGCTACTCGAAATGACAATATCAAGCCTTGTCCGGAGCGATGGGCAAAGAGCCCTGTGATGGAGAAGCTGAGAGAGCTGGCTGAGAATAAGAATCGAGAGGTGTTGAGAATGCCGGATCTCTGAGCGAGACCTTTGAGCGAAGCGAAAAGGTCGTACCAAGGCCAAGCATTACTACAGCTAGACAGTCAGACAGTTATCTCTTTGTGAATGTCTCAGCGAACGTCTACCTCTGAGATGACAAGTGTATATATGAATAAACTATTGAGTGTTAGGGAGGTGGTTGAATGGAGAAGAGGATGTGGAATTGTTCAGTATATAGTCTATGAGGTGCTTCAAGTACAGCTATTTGATCTTGTAGTACCTGGTACTGTAGTAACACTCGTAGGTGTATACTTCTCAACTAAGACTTGTACTTTGAGATTAGTAATGTCAAGATCAGACATTGGTATGAGTACTTCGTAGTACATTAGGTCTCTCTTCAATGAGGTCTCTCTTCAAAGGAAGTGATCTCAGAAGTGAAGAGTCTACACTTCTAGAGATAGTCTAGATCTTGGATTATTGTCTGAACTGGAAGGCCTGTTTACTATTAAGGAGGTGTCATATAACCATGGCAACAGTCTCTATGGATAAATATTCGATTCAGGCCTATTATCAGTCTTTGTCTTCTACTGACGTCATACCCCACATAGTACCACACTGACGTCATACCTGATTCAACACTTTTGAGGCTGTCAGAAACGTCTAACAGTGTCTCGTATTTCCTCTCTATGAAGACATGTTGATAGACCTCAAATGACGTCATCTCCAGACACGGGGGTTACGATCAGTATCAGATTCGAGGAGAGCCATACTGCTACGAGTGTCTACTGTACATTTTCTACTTGTAGTTTCTGACTCCTCCAGTTCACTCATAGACTGTCAAGTATGCTCTAACTAAGATCTAACTAAGAACACTTATAGCTCCACCTATTTACAGACACTACTAAAACATTAGTACCGGTACTAGAAGAGACTAAAATTCGTCAGTTTGACAATATATACGTCCGTACCAATAACACCCTCCCTTTCTCTCCTCCCCTCAGCACTCAGAAACACCAATTTTTTGTTTATAATCACATCACCCAAATACTTGTAACCACCCCAACTCCCTCAACTAATTTACTTAGAATTACACACCCCACACGTAGAACAGCTAAAAGCCGCTTCCGTGATTACTAACCACCAACTTTGCTACAAGTACCAACTTTGCTAATTACCCCGTATTTCCCCTTTCTTCCCCTCCTCATCTGTCTCACAATCCAACGGCTTAAACGGTTTATCACACCGTGTCTCCGATAAATTGATAATCACTCAAAGTGGAGCCGGCGGGGATAAAAAGAAATGCTAGCCACTCCGGAGAATCCAAATGAGTGCACTTGTTCGGTGTTAGCAGGGCGAGACCAATTGTAGAGGTGCTTATGTAATCACCTTTCAGCAAGGGTGGTTCTCTCAGTGTCAACTGTAGTCTACCAGTACAGTAGTCACCTTGACTCTTCATCTATACTGTCTACAACTCTCGATTATCATCAACCATTGTCATCTAATTGCAATTGATCATCTATACTCTTGACGTTGGTAGTGAAGACGCTCTACCTCAAATACATGTGTGACTCTTCCTTGAAGAATAGCTGATCCAACTACAAGCCATCTTCCAACCAGAAGTCATAGACAGACATCTTACTGTATGACCAACACCACTCAGAACTCTTCTACAAGCCATACACCTCCTTGACCATCCACTCAAGCTCTTGTGCTAGTAGAATACCAGTAGTCATCTCTCTGACCTTTCACCCCTGCTGCACTCATTCACTGTAGGTAACAGGTACACCTCTTCTTTGACCGTTCACTCGTGCTACGCACTCGTTCAACGTACGCACTCGTTCGACTCGTTCATAATAACTTATTCTATACACTCTCTAATACTCCTCCTCCTGCTTGACCATGACCTGTTCCGGGGTGAGATCGTCCTTGATTCCCAATCTCGCCAGTGCCAGTTCCGCCGACGACGTCTCCAGCTTGGTTTCCGGCAGACCCAGTTGCCGCTCCAGGTGGTTGAGCCGCTCGTACATGTCGATTTCCCGCTGGTTCTGGTCGTCGATCACCGTCTGCAGCTTCTTGATGTACTCCACGGACTTGATTAGGATCGTGCCCTTGTTTGGACGGCCGTCCTTGGTCCCAGGTGTCTGTGACGGCGGAGGCGATCCCATGGGCCCCAGAGTGGGGGACCCGCCCAGTATTGGCTCGTTGAGAAAGTTCTCGGGAATGAGCGTCGACAGCTCCTGGATGCGGTCGTTGATGTTGTCGCGTCTTCTGCGCTCGACCGCGTTGTGCGACTCACGTCGTTTGCGCTTGCGCTCGGCCGCCGCCAACAGCTGCTGCTGCTTCTCGTCCAGCGAGCGCGAAATGACGCCCTTGGACAGCGGCGACCGCGCGTACGGCGACAGCGCCCGGTGTTCGAGCGACGAGCCGTACGACGATGGCGAGCCAAACTGGTCGGCAAAGTTGACCTGGCGCCTGGACGCGCCTGAGGACGTGGGAACGGGAATGTTAGTGGGAGAGCCGTAGGGCGTGGTGTCCGGGGACAGGGACGAGCCCAGCTGCTGCTGCTGCACGGGGACCATGCCCATGTTGGAGATACCTGCGGACGAGTTGCGGGAGTGCGACGACGACGTGGGGTAGTATTGTCCCGAGAGCTGTGGGCTTTCGGTGAGGTTGGGGGAGTTCATATTGGTGTTCATGTTGACATTGATGTTTCCGGAGTTGCCGGAGTTGCCGGGGTTGTTGCCGGAGATTGTGTTGTTGTTGTTTCCCGTGTTTGTGTTATTGTTGTTGTTGTTATTGTTGTTGTTTCCCCGGTTCATCTGAGAAGGCAGCTGAATGCCGTCGTTGACGTACCGACCAATCATGTACTCGTCAAACGGGCTGGAGCTCTCCGGAATGGGCGGCGTGATGCCGTACTGCAGCTGCGTCTCCGGCGGGTACATGTTGTTGTTCTGGGGGATGTACTGGCCCCGGGGGTTGGAGGACTCCGGCGACATATCGTCGAGGTCCAGCAGGTCGTCCGGCACGGTGCCCATCTGCTCCAGGTCGTCGTAGTTGATGCCGCCCTGCAGCACCTGCCGCGACAGCAGCGAGCCGTACTCGGGCGAGCCCACCGTCTGCGAAAAGTGCAGCTCGTTGAGCGTGTCGTCTGTGTATTTGTCGTTGGGGTTCATAATCCCGCAGTTGTGAGGGTGGTGTGTTTTGGTGGCGTGGGGGGGGCTGTGGAAAAGGCTGGGATGTACGCGCAGTGTCGTTCGTGGGTTTGTGTCACCTAAAGTCGCGCTCAATCGACGCTCAATTGAGTCAGGGCAGCGAGGTTCAGGGCCGTCTCAATCGTCGAGTAGTGGGCTCAAAGTAGGTGCGTTGCAGACTACAGGATTCCTGTGGGAGCTGCACTCTAATATAAAAGTTAGAGTTGGTGGGGCCGAGAAATGGTGGCGTTGGAGGAAAGAGGAGGAGTGCTCCGGTGTGGGGCTGGGGATGTGGTGTGCGAAAAACGTCTTTATCGCAAAGGTCGTCGCTTCGACTCTGGCCGGGGCACCGGTAAATGTCGCTATTATTTCTCTCAGAGCTGCCAATTAAAACACCTCTCAAAGACCCTGCGTGCTGTATGCCCACTAAAATGGAAGTGACTCAGCCCAAAGGGGATAATAGAGTGAGGAGTGAGGAGGTAACTGGAAGGAAGGTGGTGTGTTGGAGAGAAGGTAATTGTAGTTGAGGTAGTTGCTGTGACAGCAGAGAGGCGTATTGTCTGTGTGACTGTAGAGAGGCGTATTTGGTTGGTGTTAGACTGTCACTTTCTGCCGCTGACTAAGCTGAGTTTCTCCGTATTAATCCGAACAGATGGAGCAGTATTTTGGCGACCGGGTTCTGTGGAAATAATATCGCCATCTCCAGCAGCCACGGCCACGAACCCCTTAATATAACTGGAGTGGAGGCGGGGAGCTCACATGGGGCTCTGCAATCTCCTTTTTCCAAAAGGGCAAAACCCGGAGAGCTCTAAGAACGGCTACTTGTGCTTGTGCTTGTAGTACGGAGTACAAAGAAAGCGGGAGTGGACAAGCGGTGGCAGCAGGTTGGGCCCCTTGCCTCATGATACACCAAGCCAGTGTGAGCGATAATATCCGTCTTTTTTTTGAACGTCTATTTTTTATTTTTGGAGCTTTCTTTGTGAAGAGCAAGTGGTGAAAGCGGTGACAGAGACGTGTAACGTTGCTGCAGTCTGGGAGTCTAGGGGTATTTGCGGGTGGCAATTGGCAATTGTCATTTTGTACTTGTAAGCGTTTCCAATCATTTCTGTCATTCCCTTCACTAGTACCCCATTCATCCACCTCAATTGAAGTTATACATCCAATACAATACCCCCCCCTTAGTAATTTCCCAGGTGCGTTATCCATGCCATGCACACCGCTGCTGGCTATTCACAGTACCAGGTGACCCTGGATGAATGTTACGCTGAAAGAAGGCGCTGAAAGAAGGCGCCGAAAACACGTTAGAACGACATGTGGCAACCTGACGGGCCAACCAGCTCTAATGACTTCATCTAATGACCATCCGAGATGTATAAGTGCTGAGTTATGAGCTGTCGGAGTTATCAAGTCGGAGATATGATTGGATCTAAGAGGAATCTATAGCTGGTGTCATAGCTTAGACTAATGCTGATTAATGAGGTTATCCCTTGGTAGGGAGATGGAGGTGAACAGAAGAGCATACAGAGCTACAGAGCTACAGAGAAACACCACTGTACAAGTACCGGTACGAGTACTTACAGACCTCAGCAGTGCCTCACTCTGACTCTGACTCTAAGACATCAATCAAACGAAACACAGACGTTCATCATCGTCCCCCCCCACGCGTACCTACATAGTACTCCGCCTAGGTACCCCATTCACGTGTCGTAGTCTCTTGTATTCACGTCTTGGGTTAAGGGTTGTCGAGGTGGCTGTACAAAGTTCATAAAAAGATGAAATGGCTCATTGTTTGAGGGAGGCGATTACGTAAGCGAACAACCAGTTATTTTTTGATATTCGTGTTCCCCGACTCCACCCCCACCCCCCCATCTGGTCAATTCCTCGATTCCGCTTTTTTTTCCGTGTTTTTTGCCAAGTTTTTTCCGTCTTCTCAACTCGCTCAATAAAGTTCACTGGTTGCCAACCACTCTTCATGTCAGTACAAGTATCAGAACACCTGACAACCACACAAAAAATCCACACAAAAACGCCGGAAACCGCACAAACCACACAAACACAGACCACCCACATCCACACGCAATGGCAGCCGACGCGTACACCTTCATCTTCGCCATTCTCATCTCCCTGGTGAACCTCTTTCTGCAGGTGTTTTTCACAATCATGTACTCGGACCTGGAGTGCGACTATATCAACCCCATCGACCTGTGCAACCGGCTCAACAATTACGTGTTGCCCGAGGCCGCGGCCCATGCGGCTCTGACCATTGTCTTTTTGCTGACGGGTCACTGGATCGTGCTGCTGCTCAATGCGCCGATTTTCGCCTACAACGCCCACAAGATTTATACCAACACCCATCTTCTGGACGCCACCGAGATTTTCCGCACGTTGAAGAAGCACAAGCAGGAGTCGTTCATCAAGTTGGCGTGTTATTTGGTCTTTTTCTTCTTGTACTTGTACTGTATGATTGCTGCTCTCGTCAGAGAAGATTAAGCGAGAGTACACTACGGAGTACGACTAAATACGCAGTATTTGGAGTACTGTACAAGAGAGAAGAGTGAGAGAGTGTGTTGAAAACTAAGGAGGCTGTTTTTTTGAGAGATTTGGAGGAATATGGAGAAATAACTCTTCTCAATGAGAGTGGTACGCTAGGACAAATACGAAGTATTTGGAGTATTGTACGAGAGAGAAGAGTGAGGAGTGTTGAAAACAGGGACTTTTTGAGAGATTTGGAGGGTTTGGAGAAATAACTCTTCCCAGAATACAATGGAATTGTTGTGTTTGAAGGATGTGTGACACGAGGAATATGGCTTTGCTGTATTTGAGTGTCGCATGGAGAGTGCAGAGGCCTAAAGAGTTGACTACAAGAGTTCTGTTCTCAAGAGGTAATTGGAGGAGGGATTTATGGGGGTTTTGAAATTTTGGAATTTTGGAAATTTTGGAATTTTGGAAATTTTGGAACCAGTTTTGGACACCTTTGAGCTTTGCTCTTGGAACGATGAAACAATGCCAAGGGGTATTGTGGTGGGGAGAAGATGAACAAGAACTTCTATTGGTCTTTACCATCTCACTCTGTTACCGTGACTGAAAGAAGAGGGATATCAGCCACTGGTGAGCTGTCACAAGTACGATACCAGTATCAATGGCTCTGGAGGGAGTGCACTCCCATACTACGGACAAAAACCTACGACAGGTAATGCATTTTTGTAGCACACGTGTGATATACTATGAAGTATGATGATGATGGTACTGTACTGTAGGGGGTTGAATGAGATAATCCAATTAAATCCAATTATATAAATATTTTTCAAAGAATGTTACTTGTAATAAATAGTCTTGCCTTACTTTGACAACTTCTGACTGGCAAACTCCAGAAGCCCGTTCAACTGCCTCACTTTGCCCAGCAGCTGAGTCTGCTCCTCGATATGAGCCAGTTTGTCAAACACAGTCGGCTCTATCGTCACTCCTGAAGACTTGACGCCTCTCAGACTGTTGTTGACGTCCTCCACATCATGCAAAAACTCGTTGACAAACCGAGTATCGTCCCAGTTTCGTTTTTTCGTAGCGTACTCCTTGGCCTTGCGGTCAGCATCGACTCGTGCTTCATTCAGCTTCTCGTTTACCTTGAGCAACGCCTCCTGAGCAGTGTTTTTCGTTCTCACGTACTTTGCAACCCGCGATTTCTGCATATAAACAGTGTTGTTGATGTCCGAGAGCTCGAGAAACCTGTTCGTGAGCTCGCCCATGTACCGCTGAATCACCTCTCTTTGTTCTTCATCGACATCCTTGCCCCGTTCCTGCTCCAGAGTCTCCAGAACCATCTGGCTGACAAAATCAACCATAGTCACTCTGGACGAGAACTCAGGCTCGTCAGTATCGAGCTGGGTGACTTCCAGAGCAATCGCCTTTTTTCTTTTCTTGTTCGCCGGTTTCCCCGTGCTGCCCGTGTTCCTAAAAGAAGTCTGAGACTCTTCTGAACCCTCCTCAGCAACATAGGTCTTTATTCGATCAGCATAGTTGTCTCTGACGGCTTGCGACTGGCGAGGAGGAGGAGAGTCACGTGACTCGTGTTCCTCGACGTCGGACAAGTTCACCTCAGGCGCAGGAACAAAGTCCTCGTCTTCGTGTGAATCGTCGTCATCAAATCTGTCTGGAAGCACGCTCAGATCAACTGCGTCTTCGTCTAAAACGTCCCTGTTCATTTCCACAGGCGGAGACTGTTCGGGAGCCTCTTCAAAGTCCTGTGTGAGATTGAACTCCGGAGGAGATGTAGACACCGGACGAACAGGTAGGGTGTATGCTGTTTGAGCTTGGTTTTGATCTTGGTCTTCTTGGACATCATGAACCTGATCTTGGAGATTGTCTTCATCTTCACCAACCTCATCAACCTCATGAATATCATCCTGTGAAACAAATGACTCGATTTCCTCGACAATAGCTCCCCTCGTGGGAGTCTGAACCTCCCTCTGATGATCTCTGAAGGTCTTCTTAGACACACTGCTTGCTGGAGTAGTGCCCTGGATGACGAGGTTCAGCGGAGCGACTTTTCGCGTTCTGTGTTAGATAGATCGATTTGGAGCATTCCCGCCGTCACTATACCCACCCCGCACCGCGCATTCGCGCCTCTCGCGCCTCTCGGTTCATATTGGTGGTTTTTCAAAATGTCGACGCGTAGAGATGGAGTGCATGAAGATGCATATTTGGATAGGATAAAAATACCGAGGTAACCAAAAAAATGGCAATAAGGAAAAATGCCAGAGAAGAGATGATTTTTTATTATTATTTTATAATCACACAATGTATCAACTCTATAGACAGGCATGTGAGTCTGATAGTATGTTTTATTCGGTGGAAAAATGCGACATCCACAGGATTCGAACCTACGTGGACCATGTTGAGGAGTACTTGGGACCTACTTGAGGAGTACTTGGGACGTACTTGAGGAGTACTTGGGACGTACTTGGGATTTACTTGGGGAGTAGTTGAGAAAAATGTTGCACGTAACAGGGGAAAGAAAGGCCAATAACACGAGCTACAAAGACGCAACTAAGATAAGAACCACATAGCTGTAATCTCCAGACCAAGGACAATCTCCACATATACTCCACCACCCAATTACCCTACTTTCCTAAACACCTCACATTATCGTATCTAAGACAAACTCACACTCTACTTAGCTTCTGCTGCCTTATCTCCAAGATCATACCATCTTGCACTTCACTCTACAAGGACACTCTTCAACATGTGGTGGCCGTTTGTGCGAAAAGAAAAGCCCGTGCTGGAGACGCCGGCAGTGGATGACGTCATTCTGACCATGGACAAGGACCTGCAGCAGTTCATGGCGTCGCAGATCAGAACCACCAACGGCGTCTACATCCCCATTGAGGCTCCCGAGTACCAGGACGACAAGTCGATATCTGCCAACATGGCGGCGACCGCGGGCGTGTCCAAGTCCGAGTCCAAGCAGCTGGTGGCCAACGCCGTGTCGCTCAACTGTCTGGACTTCCAGGAGGCGTTCCAGAAGTGTGCCAAGGAAAAGTACGCTGTTCAGTGCAACGGGCTGCTGAAACAGTTCCACGACTGTCTGACGATCCAGACACAGACCTTCAACCAGCTCAATTACGCCCAGCAGTCACGTGACGAGCAGAAGGAGATGCGCAAGAAGGTCGACAAGGCCTACACTGACTTGAAGCCGGAGACTGGTCAGGAGGCCAAGTATTTGTCTGCAGTTGGTCTTTAGGGAGGGTTTTCAGGCACAGCCATGTGTCGGTATATATAATGGTATTTTTGAGTGTTCAAGAAGGGCTAAGTGAGCGTGAGATGTATGGCAGTATTGAGCTGATTGACCTATGAAGAGCTAGGAGGGGTTCTTCTACAGTATCATTGTACGAGTAGTAAGCTTGAAGAGTTGTACTTCAGGTGAGATACTGATCAGTGGCTGGTGTTCTGATCAGGCTGACAGAATCAGTCTTCATAGTAGGTCACCAGTAATATATCTGAGTACAAGTACGATTTCATTGACATGAACTTCAACGAAAGAGACTACAAATATATAACCACTTGGTGTATAGATCTCTCCAAAGACTGAGTACCAACTTGGCAGTCTTTACTGAATCTGCCTTCAATCATAGTCTGAATGTAGAGATCAACTTGCTTCAGAAGACATTGAGATTGGTCTGTGTCTCTACCTACACCGTCTCAATGATACTCTCAGTGGAAGACACACTTGTACTTGTAGTTAGTCTAACAGGGTAAAGTGGACCACCATGTTATTGCACAATGACCAGTGCTATAATTGATCAACAGCTGTGTATCTCACTATCGAATAGCACAACATCTTTGGTTGAAGTTGTACTCGTGATATCAATACTCAGATCTTGAGACTGTCAGTATCAGCAATTGTCCACAATAAAACAATTGAGACAAAGACGTATCTCTGGAGAATCTTTCATATTTCAACAACTGCTTTTTATTTACATAGAATAACACCATTTTCAATGAGAACTGTATCTTTCATAAACACCTTCTCCAGATAGCAACCCCAGATGTCAATTGGAGGAAGTAGAAAGTTGAGAGATATATCACTGAAATCTACACAGTCCGAATATCCCCCTGTCCAAATCTCAGGTCTCTAGCTGTATATTTGATGAAGTTGTACGTCAAAAACATACTCCACTATTTCTTACAATTTCAGTTGACCTTTTGTTGAGATTTTGTTGAGATGTGTTTTGTATAGCTTAAATCCGACCAAGAACACAACAAAGTCAGGATGGCTGTATCTCAGCCAATATTCTTCCGAATCAAAACCTGACAACTCGGTCATATTCAGCATGATCGGTTTCCTCACCCCCCAAATTCTCAGGCTTTTATCTCTCGTTTTGGTCTTGAAACTGTAAAGAGAGACACAAAAGCAAGACCTTCAATTATGATCTGAGACTGAAGACCTAATAATACCAGTCACTCACCAATATTATATAATTACGCCCCATCAGCCGGATTCGATATTATCCTAGTGTGGACTACAAGTACAAGACCCTCTTTGTCATAGTCAATCTGTTAATTACATTCAACAGCTGGAGCAGGCTATATACCTTCCCCCACTGCCCATTACTGAATAAGTTACATGCCAAGCCTGTAAGAAGAAGGCCGTGTCGTTACAGCCCAGAGATGTTATCCTGGGCGTCTATGTGGCTCTGTGGCTCTGTGTCTTGTTCTTTAGCACAGTTCACTGCGGTCACCGTGTCTTGTTCTTTAGCAACAATTCGCTTCGCTCATTGTCGCTTAAAGAAGCAAGGCCACCGCACCAGCAATCACACCAGCGGTCAAATAATTAGCACTGTTTGCTCCAGCGCCCGAAGACGAGCCCGTAGATGCCGCCGAAGAGGCAGAAGAAGTGCCCGAGGACGACGCGTCGGTGGAGTTTTCCAGAGTTCCATCAATCTGGATCGTCTGGTTGCCGTCCACCTGGCCCACGGCGTACTTGCCCTGGGGCAGGTTGTTGAGGAAGTCGTCGTCACTGGGCTCGTCACAGCCACAGGGGTTGTACGCCTTGCAGAAGCACTGGATGTGGTAGTCGGTGCCGTTGATGGTCTTGTAGTAGTTGTACTCGTAGAGCTGGTCGTCTCGGTTGAAGCCGTGGTGCATGGCCGAGCCGAGCAGCAGACCCGCGCCGGCTCCGAGAACAAGACCGGGGAAGATGCCGCCCATGGATCGGGCGCCGGCAGGGAAGGGCTGGGTCGCGCCTCCGGCGTACCGGTTGCCGTACACGGGGGTCGACCGCGAGGGCATCTGCGAGTACGCGGGGGGAGCTCCGTTGGCTCCTCCTCGGTAGGGCGAGCCTGCGGGAGCGGGAGCGACTCCTCCTCGAGCAGAGCCAGCGGCAGCTCCAGGAGCGGCTCCGGAGTTAGGGGAGGAAGAGCCCGAGTTGGGTCGAGATCCGGAGTTGGAAGATCCCGAAGAACCGGAAGATCCAGAACCAGAGCTTCCAGAGCTTCCAGAGCTTCCAGAAGAACCAGAAGATCCAGAGCTTCCACCTCTAGATCCCGAGCTGGATCCCGAGCTGGATCCCGAACTGGATCCGCCTCGAGATCCACCTCCGCCCTTGGAGCCGCCTCCTCGTCGCTTCTCTAGGGTCCGTTTCTCAGGACCGGGAAGCACGTTGCCGGGGACTTTAGGGACCCAGACATTCTTGGGCTCGGGCTCAGCCACGGGAGCAGCCACCGAGGCCGCAGACAGCGCGGAGACTAGCAGCACGTTGGAGAATTTCATCTTGTGTTTGTGTCGGATGTTACTTGTGTTGTGCAGAGGAAGAAGCTGGTGGAGTGGTGGTAAATAAATATGTACATGCACCCTCCCACATAAAGTTGGGTGCCCCCATCCCCCGGGAACCTTTTACTAAGCACCAAACCTTATTTGTGAGGTTGATGTGAATCTTTTTGGTTTGGAAGAAAACAAGGTTTTGCGCCTACGTCATATGATGGGGCGGAGTTGGGCGGAGTTTGGGGGGTGAGGGGAGGGAGTAGGAAAGAATCCGACTGTTTCTGTGTCATTATTGCGGGTCACATGACCGATTAAAACAGTTGCGAGCAATTTCCGAGCATTTTCCGTGGACTTTGAGCATCCTGTTATGCCTTCTTTCTCTCCCCCTCTCTCCCAACTACTTGTAATTAGACTACTGTAACAAAAAAAAGTGTCCGCAAGCAAACGAGCCGCAACGTCACAAAAAACGCCAAAGTGACGTGAAGGAGCGGTTTTTTCGGCAGACATCAGATAAGAGCCGCATTTTGCGCACGCCTATCAACTCGAAACGCCGGAAATGTGACGGCAACATACATCCATCTGCTTCCTGCCGCCACCCTCCCCAGAGATACAGTTGATCGGCACATCTCCAGTCAACAAGGTTATTTCGGAGCTTGCCTGAAGTCCGTTGAAGCAAGCTCGGTTCCAGCCGCAAGCCAGGCGCATGTTCCTTGGCGCTAACCAGAGTCTAACGCAACTTTAACAGATCTAGAAGTGGGGGGAGAATAGCAGGGTAACTTGATGGGGAAGAGAGCTAGAGACACGGGGAGTTCGCCATTGGAATCAGCCGGTCGAATATACCCTGATCATCAACTTTCCGTTTGTTTATACCTCCTCTACAGCCCCCAATATTGAGCTGTGGTGTTGTGGCACTAACTCGAGACTAGCCACCTACACCACGCACAGCCCAAGTCCCGAGGTGTAGGCAGTTACTTCTGACTAAGTCTTGGGGTCGTTTGTCTGTCTCACCGGCCGTCGTAACGGTGACACATGCCGCTGTCAAGTCGAACCTAGACGACGTTAGAGGTGAACTATAGAGGAGGGTTCTACTGATTACTAATGATCCAGTAGCGAAGGGTTGTACTGAACTACACCTACAAGTACTACAAGTAATGCCTCATCTTATACAATATATTTTCTATGTTAATATGAATACACTAATCGTCAGGTTCCTCCACAGTATAAGCAGGAGTGTCGTCGTCCTTCTTATCCTTGTCTTCCTCCTCATTGACGGTATATTTAATCTCGTCACCGTCGACGAAACCTCCTCGATCACAGAGCTTGTAGAACAGACTCTCCTTATTCTTCAACAAATTCTTTGGAGTGTCAAACTCCTCCACCTGGCCGGCACTCAGTACGATGATTCTGTCGCTGTCGAGAATCGTGTTCAGTCGGTGGGCAATTGTCAGAATCGTCTTTTGCTTGAACTCGGTTCGAATCGTCTGCTGCAGAATCTTGTCAGTCTCGACGTCCACCGCAGCCGTGGCTTCATCCAGAATCAAAATGGGCGAAGGGTTGAGAAGAGCTCGTCCCAGACACATGAGCTGTTTCTGGCCGGCAGAGAGGTTTGAGCCACCTTCGTTGATCTTCATGAGCAGCTCCAGATGCTTTCCGTCGGAATCGGTCGAAGATCTGACAAATTCAGCCAGGTGCGACAACTCCAGCACCTTCCAGATCTCCTCGTCGGTGTGGGCCGTTCCCGAGGGGTCCAGGTTCTCGCGAATGGTTCCCTCGAAGATCTGCGAGTCCTGGGGGATGATGGACAGTCGCTGACGCAGGTCTCTGAGTCCCAGTTTGGAAATGTCGACTCCATCGATGGAAATCTTGCCGCCAATGGCCTCGATGATTCGGAAGAGCGACAGAGTCAGCGACGACTTGCCAGCTCCGGTTCGGCCAACAATGCCAATCTTCTCCTTGTGCTTGATGTCGAGCGAAATGCCCTTGAGCACGGGGTCCAGACCTTCTCGGTATCGCGTGGAGTAGTCGTCGAAGGAAATGGAGCCCTTTTCGGGCCAGGAGGGAGGCACACAGCCCGGGATTTCGGTGATAGCCTCGGATTTCAGCTCGCAGTACTCCCACACCCGCTCCACAGACACAGAGTGGGTCTCCACGTTGATGGCCATTCGCACCATGAGCACCAGGGTCCAGGTCACGTTCAGCGCGTACGTCATGACGATGCCCATGATTCCGGGGTTCATAAAGTTGTACCAGCGCAGCGAGAGGATGGAAAAGAGACCTGTAGCAAACACCACGAGCGCGGCAATCACCCGCAGACGCAGAGACAGCCATCTGTTGAGATTCTGCTGGATGAATCTTACTTTGGCAGAAACGTCTGTTCGGGCCTGGTTGATTTTCTCGTAGGTCGTCTGTCGGGCGTATCCTCGGATCGTAGACACGCCGTTGAGGGTTTCCTGGAAGTGGGCGTACACTGGCGATCTGGAGGCCGTCACCAGACGTCGCACTTCTCGCGAAGAGTGGATGTAGTACTTTTGGTAGCGGTAGAAGAGCACCAGCAGCGGAATGATGAACAGCAGAGTCATGGGGGTCGCAAAGACAATCACCAGCAGCGACGCCATGCCTGCAATCACCGCGTTGAACAGGTACTCGATAGCCGACGGCAGGTTGGCGTCAATCTTGTACAGGTCGCCGGAAAACCGGTTGGTGATTCGGCCCAGAGGAGTGGTCTCGAAAAAGGACATGGGAGCCCGCAAAACACACGCCAGCATCTTGGCGTGCATCTCAATGCCGGCCTGAATGGCTCCTCGAGCGTGCAGGAAGATGAGCTCGAGCACCAGCCAGATACCGGAGGCAATGCCGAGAATGAAGTAGACAGTGAGATAGTAGCCCGGAGAAGACAACTCAGCGTCGTCAGACCGCTCAGCCCAGTCCTTGAGCCAGTAGTTGGCAGCCACCTGCGACACAGACACCATGATGTTGCACAGCAGAAACATGGCGAGGTTGCCGAGTCCCAGAGCCTTGGCGTACCGCACGTAGACCGACGACTTGATGTCTCCGGAGGTCACGATTTCCTGGTTCACCCGGTCGCTATCTCGCTCCTCGGCGTTGGATTTGGGGCCTTTAGGAGCAATGAACTCGGCCGTAGACGCTCGTCTGAGGGTCAGGGTGCGGTCGATTCCAAGCTCTTCCACCGTATCTTCTCCTTCGATGAGAACCGGGTCAGTTTCGACCATAGACGTAGGCGTGGTGGGTCCAGACACGAGATCATTCGACACTTCGGTCTTCTTTCCTTTTCGGCCAAAGTCCTTGATCAGTTTCGACAACTGGCCCTCGCCCTGAGACACCTCGCTGAACGAGCCCTTTTCGACAAACGTCTTGTCCTGAATGAGATAGATCATGTTGGCGTGCTCCAGAGCGTTGAGCGTGTTGGTGGCCAGCACCTTGGTCTTGCTCTGAAGCAGACCGTTGGGTCCAAGCACCTCTTCAATGATATGATGCTGAACGTGCTCGTCAACAGCAGAAAGAGGATCGTCCAGGAGAATGACGTCAGCTCGAGAATAAACAGCCCGAGCAAGACCCAGACGGGCCTTTTGTCCGCCAGATAAAGCAATTCCCTTCTCGCCAACTTCGGTCTGGTCTCCGTCCTTCAAAATCGCAAAATCGGACTTGAGAGCACACGCATCGACAACTTTGGCGTAGAAATCGGCGTCAAACTTACTGCCAAACACGATATTGTCCTTGATGGTCGCGTTCATGATCCAGGGAGACTGGGCAACATAGGCAACTCGTCCAGCCACTGTCACTTGACCCTCATGCTTGTACGTCTCTCCTAGAAGCGAATGGAGAAAAGTCGTCTTGCCACTGCCGACCTTGCCAACCACACAGACAATCTGGCCCTTTCGAGCCGCAAAATCCATGTTCTTGAGAAGCAGCTTCTCCACATCCTTGGCCACATCACGTGAATCCCAGCCAAAGGAGCCCTTTTCCACAGACACAGAAACCTCACCGGGGACAGTCACAGCAGGCACGTGGGTCACAGCGTCAGGCTGGAGGTCACGTGACTTGAGATACTTACTGATTCGGCCAATAGACACTCCAGTTTCGAGCAGATGGGTGATAATGTAGGGAATCGAGCCCAGGGGTTCTAGCAGCGCTCCGTACAGTGCCATGACTGGAAACGCCACGTCTGTCGTCAAGGGCTGTTTCATTCCCAGAGTGTAGACTGCAAAAGAAGCCGAGGTAGCCACAAACGTCGCCACGGACCAGGAGAAGGCCTCGGCGATCTCGTAGTGCAGGATTTTCTTCTGCAGCGCGAGTTCTCCGCCGTTTCGGATCTTGCACACCTTGTCGTAGAAAATCTTTTCCCACGAGTAGAATTTCAGCGATTTGATGTTGGTGAGCACCTCGGTGGTGACGGCGGTTCGTTTGTCTCTCACCTCCATGATTTGCTCGTAGAACCGCGTTTCCCAGTATGCAAATACTGCGTTGATAGGCAGGTTCATGGCCATGACAAAGACACCGGCCCACATGGCTTTTCCAATGAGAAAGTAGATGGAGGTGAGACACACGACGACTCCCAGAGGCGCTCCCCAGATGGTGTCCATGATGTCTGCTGTTTGGGCGATTTGGGGCACATCTGTGGACATGAGGTTGACGATATCTCCCGAGTTTGTATCTGCCTTGGCTTCGGGAGACACAGTGAGCGTTTTGTTGTGGATGGCAGCAGACAGAGCTCCCGTGACCTCCAGCACCATGTTGAAACAGCCGATGATGAACTTGTTTGAAGACACGATTTGGACCAGAGATAGAGCCAGCATTGCCGTGACAACCATGATACCCTTGGTGATGAGTCCGGACTCGGAATCCGGGTCCAGCGGCTTGTTGAGGCTTCTGGCAGCGTCTTCCTGGGCTCGGTAGTCGGTTACCACGAGAATCAGCTGTCTCAGTAGAAACGGCTGAATGAAGGGAACCAGAGTTTCTCCGAGGTTGTAGACACACAGAAAGAGGTACTTGGGGCCGTAGACGCGCGTGATGGCCATGAGCAGCGAGGGGTTCTTCTTTCGCAGCTGTTTCTGCCACGTCTGTTCAAAAGTCGCGTGGGTGACTGCGGTCTTGAGCCATGTGGGACAGGTTGGGATATCGTCGATGGTGAGCACTTTGGAGTATCCGGTTTTGAGCAGCGGTCCGAGCCAGGCAAAGGTCGATCGAGACGCGATGTTGGCGTACTCGATGGGATTCAGGTCCTCGTACGCAGTCTGGTACATGTGGGGTAGAGATTTTCGGGGATCGAAGATCCAGCATTCCAGAGAGAAGACTAGAGAGGCGATGAACGTGGTGAACAGGGCGGTTTTTGGCTGTGTTAGTAATGAGTTAAGAGACAATTGATCGAATAAACGAGACAATTGTTCGAATAAAGGAGACAATTTGTTGTTTAGAGACAAACTGTGTGGTAAGACAATTTTCAGTCATAAACAAGACAAATGTTCTAATAAACGAGACAAATGTTCTAATAAACGAGACAATTTGTTGTTTAGAAACAAATTTGTGTGTAAACGAGACAAATTGATGTTCAAGAGACAAATTGTTTGAGAGACAATCTGCTGTCATAAACAAGACAATTTGTTCTCATAAATGTGACAACTTGTTGTAGTAAGACAGCTTGTTGTAGTAAGACAACTTGCTGTAGAAAGACAACTTGTAAGACAATTTGTTGCAAGACAATTGTTCTCATTAACAAGACAACTTGTTGTACAAGAAGTAAGACAAATGTTCTCACAAATGTAACAAATCTCTCTAAACAGACAACCTGCCGTTTTGAAACAAATTTGTGTAGTAAACTTGTTCAGTTTAAGATCCCCCCCCCCCAATACTCACATTCAAAGCTCTCACGGCATCGCCTATGGTCTCCAAAAGTCCACCAATCGCCAGAGTGAACCAGAACCACAGAACGGCCGACGAGGCAATCCGGCTTTTGGCAGCTTCCACGTGCTGAAGATACACGACTTCAACAGTAGCCACAACTAGAACCAGAGGACTCCAGAAGAAGATGTCGGACTTCTGGGTTCGGAAAAGTGCTGAGTCGTACAACAGAGCCCCAATGAGAACCACAGAAGCAAGCTGTTTCACGTAGTAGTCCCACTGACGTCTCACAACATGGGCATTGTTTGGTTTGCGACTAAACTGGAGGGCTTCTCGAGTTCCCCAGATCAGCGCTATTGCCGCGGGAAACAGGTGGGACAGCGCCTGGCACGTGCACGGAGTCAGGTCATAGAGCAGCGAGATTCCCCATTCTTCGGGGTGCGAGCAAAGGCCAACCATTGGTACAGAGGGAAGAAGCACAGAATTGCAACAATATACATTTTTCAGTTGGTGAGACACGTGCAGGAAATCTGCAACTTGCTGCAACCATGACTGCATCGATAAATGATGGGGCTCAATTTAGGAGGTGATCCGGTGGAGGAAATGAAGGGGGGAAGCTGTACATGATAGGAGAATGACTCACACTTGCATCCAGAACTTTTCCCCTTCCAATCTCACCCCTACACCACCTACTACACGTCTCTTTCTCATATCTGTGGCTACGCACGGCACCGCATAATCGGAGTCCGAAAGGAGAGATATGAGGGAGATTGACGGACGACGAAATCTGCTTCAATTTGATTCGAGGAGCGGAAAAAAAGCGACGAAAAGGACAAAATCAGACCCACTGACTCACCTTTAGCCGCCCACATACCCTCCTTAACCGCCCAACCAAGGCATCGCAAAGTTTCATAAAACGATAGAGTTCCATGTCGCAATCAACCAATTGAAGAGGGTCTAGAGAGGGAACGAGTGTAATTGAAGGCCGGTGTGTGTAATTGAAGGGCCGGTGTGACTCTTTGGTTGCTTAGTAAGCGCAGATGTATCACGTGACCGACAATCTTTGTCTCTTTTTCAGGTCATTGGATTTAGTCTCTTCTGTTAATGGACCTTCCTTGGGTTAGTCAGGGTTACTATTTTTTCTGGCCTTTTGGTTTTTCCGATTTTCCTAGTTTTTCCGATTTTCCTGACTCTCATAGGGCAATGGAATGAGTCATGTGATTGTCACATGATCGTCATATGGTCGTCACGTGTTCGTCACTAGATTGTAGCTGGTTGATATGTGACCCTTTGATGAAAGAGTATATGGTGTTGATGTTAGACGTTCCATAGTACACATTTGTTAAGCATTACTTAGAGATGGAGTTCAGCTGGGGGTTCAAAAACGGGGTTCAGGGTGTTCTATAGAGATAATAAGGGTACCAATCTGCTCGCAACGATGAGCTGATTTCAAATCAGGAATAATAATGTACCCTTCCACTACAGAAATTCCCAGTTATACGGCTCTCTTCTCTTCTTCATTTTGTTAAGCTTAGTTGGGATTTTAGGCTGAGTTCTAATTGAGGAAATGGTGATTAATGAGTGAGATGATCACGTGGTCTTATGGTCACCTGACACAATTATTCATCACTGACGAGTATTACAAGTCTGCTTACTAAGATCAGGACTGAAGATTGTCTTGAGTGAGGTAAAGAAGAGATGATAATGAGTTCTATCTTGTCAAAGCAGTTGGCCAATAGACGTGACTCTGGTTTCTTCTTATACAATTGATTGACTTAATACATATATATAAATAGCTATCATAATCAACTAATATGATAAGTCTCAGTGTATACCTTGAGCAAGGAGTGACTTTATGAGGCCCTCTTTTTCATCTTTTCAGAGCAGTCTTTCCTTTCTGATCAATTGAATCTCAATGAGACTATATCCAAAGACCTCCAGTACAGACTGTAGCTTACATTATTTCCCTACAAGTAGGTCATCAGATAAGCAACTAGAGCATCAGATAACTACAGTAGGAGCATCAGATAAGAGCATCAGATAAGAACCACCAGACACCCCCCTACACCACACATCTCATGATATTATTACCAAAACTATCGCCAAAACTATCAAACATCTCAAGCCAGCTCTCCACCTCTCCACCTCTACCACAACCCGTCCAGATACCATCTTCCCGTACCTCTCTCGTCACGTGCAACCCCCTCCTCATCCTAAGCGGTGGCCTTCTCCGGGGTCACGTGCACTCCTGAGGGCGATCCCGGGGCGGATCCGGCGTTCTGGCTCACGCCACTGCCCTCCCGTCGGTGCACGGATATGCCGCCCACAATGGGAATGTGGATTCCGTGCTTCTTCTCCCGCTTCTTCTTCTCCTTCTTGACCTGCGACTCGTACATGAGGTCCTCGAACACCTTGACCTCCTCCTGCTCGGCCTTGGTTCGCTGCGTCTGCTTGAGCACCGAGCCCATGAGCACGAGTGCCTGGGCCCGCTCCTGGCGCTTGGCCTGCGGCACCTTTTTGTCGTACAGCACGTTGTCGCAGACCTCCCGCAGCACGTCCTGGACCTCGGTTCGCGAGCCGGTCCATGCCACCGCCAGCGTCTTGCCGATGAGCAGGCGCTCCATGGCGGCCTTGGACTCGTCGGTCCAGTCGTCTCCGCCGGCCTGCTCGGCCTCGGCCATCTCCTTGGCGGTTCCCTGGGCGTCAATGGCCTGGGAAAGCAGGTTCCAGGTCTCCTTGGCGGCCGAGCCCTTCTCCTTGAGCTTGCCGAGGAATCCGGGAATGAAGCCAAACAGCTTCTGCGACTTGAGATACATGGTGCCCTTGTTGAGGTAGACCTGGCCGATGGTGTGCACCAGCTCGACGCCAAAGGACTCCATCTTCAGCTCGTTGGCCTCGTGCTGGATCTTCTCCTGGAACGACCGCGTCATGGCGTCCGACTTGTCCGTTTCCGTCCAGATGGACAGCCGCTCAATCAGCTTCTTCTCCAGCATCTTGATTCGCTCCCGCAGCGCCTCGGCCTTTTCCTTCTGGTACTCGGCCTGCTTGACCCGCGCCGCCTCGGCCTGAGCTCGCTTCTTCTTGCGCAGCTCCTTCTCGCGAGCCAGAGCCTCGGCAGCGGACCCGGGAGGGTGCTGGGGAGACTTGTCCTCATGGGCGTGTTCAGTGAGAGAGGCTGTCGACTGGCTAGCCCCAGAAGGACCCTTGGCGCCTCCAGCAGCACCTGCCGCAGCCTCGGCCGCCTCGGGATCCTGCTCGGCCTCCTCCTGCAGCTCCACGGCCTTCTTCATGTCGTGGACAAGCGAGATTTCGCCAATCCAGTCGTTGAACAGCTGGCCGCCGAAAATCATCGTGAAGAACTCAGAAACGTCCTGGAAGCCCTCGGCAGGAACAGCGTAGTCCTTGCCGTGCTCGTTGTACTGCGCCCGCAGATCCTTGTCGCTCAGCACCTGGTACGCCTCGCCAATGGCCTGGAACCGCTCGTTGGCGGTGGGGTCATCGGGGTTCTTGTCCGGGTGGTGTCGGATCGCCATTTTTCGGTACGCCTTTTTGATTTCCGCGTCGCTCGCGTCCACCTGCACCTCCAGCAGGTCGTAGTATGTTGTGTCCGCTACCTTCATGTTCTTGTGTTGTGTTGTGTGTAACTGGTAGTGTCAGTTTCTTGGCTCGTCTGATTTTCATACTCTCCTCCCCATGCTTATATTTCTACTCTCCCAAACATCAATAGACTTAGACTCAGGCTCCAACGGGTGGTCATAAGGCTGAGGGATTTTGCAGTGGGGGGTAGAGAAAATGGATAATTGCGGTTGAAGAGGGCTCTTTTTTTGCTGACTAATCAACGCCACCGTGTCCTCTACTGTTTGTGTCTTTTTTTCCGCTCCAAATTCCCCCGCTTGAACCCCCTGCTAAATCTCTTCCCTTCACTAGGTTCAATTTCTGCCCCGTGTTAAATCCGAAGCAAGGCTACTACCTTGGTATAATTCAAATGTCCGAAAATCAAAATCGCCGTGTTTAACTCCGTATGCACACGAGACTGGAAAAAGAAAGAAAAAAGATGCGGATTTACCTACAACACAGGTAGAATACGATCCGCACAAAGAAAGATCGGGCTGGCCTCAGCCGTGGCCGTTGAATTTATTTATAGCTACATACGTGTGACTAGGTGTGGTGACTGAGACCCACTGATCAACTCAGAGTGTGATCAACCAAGTCGGACTTGATGAGTACTGCTTGGGGAGGTTGGCTTGTGGATTCTTCCATTGTTTGGCGGGGTTTGGATGAGTTATCTGATTGATCTGGGATTTTGGGGAATTTTTGGGATTTTGGGGATTTTCGAGGAAATTCTGAAAAATTCAAAACAATTCAGAAAAAATCAAAAGGTTCATAGAAAACCAGAAAAAACACACCCGTCTTCTCACTCACGGCTTTTAGACCTCGCTACGCTCGGTCTAAAAGCCCCTCGTAAACCTCTCCCACAACTGAGCAACCTCCGCAGTGTCCACCTTCTCCATCATCTCCTTCCAATCCACATTTCCCCCCTTCAGCTTCTCCGCCTCCTCGTACAACTGTCTCGAGTAATCAAAGCCCTTCTTGTACGACTCGTAATCGCCGTCCATGAACTGGTCCATTTTGCCCGCTCTCAAGGCCTGGATATCATCGAAAGTGCCGCTCACTCCTCGCACATAGACCCAGCCAGCCGCTCCGACCACCGCCAGCAACACAAACATGCGCACAAACGTGGTGATCATGCCCCAGAACGACCGCAGACTCTGTTTCAACACCAGCAGAGACACGTAGAAGATGAGAAGCACAAGAAGAATGCCCATGAGGTCCGGATGGGTGGAGAAAATCGACTGAAGAGGCGGCTGAATCGCCCCGGCAACGTACGACAGAGTCATCATCGCCAGCCGGCTGGCAACGCCAAGAATATTCACCATTGTAGTGGTTTGTGGGATTTGTTTAATAGTGATTATTTTCCCTGTTCAGATCAATGTTGACACTCCGAAACCTTATCATTTCACATGCATAATAACAGTCGAATTTTATACTGTGGCAAATTGTGGAGTAAAGTAAATGAGAGTAAGAAAAGTCGCCACCGAAAACGTGGCCTGATTATGTAAGCGAGTGGCGAATTGAGGGCGGTGGTGGGGATCACGTGACCAACAGCTGGGGAGCAGGTTTTTTCGGTAGAGTGGATTTTGGTACTTTTGGGGAGCTTTTCGTGGTTAACTAAAACTAACTAATTACTTGGCTTTACTTGGAAGATTCGAGACTTGATAGCTTTTCTCTGAACGCAGGAATTGCCATTTTGAATGCACTTTTGTATTATAATATGTGTCTGCTAATACCGTTCATACTTTTAGCCGCTCATTTACGCCCTGGAAAGTTCGTTTAAGCCGTTCATATATCTCACTCTGTAAACGGTTCCGATGAAGGATTTGACAAACACTAAATGTGGGTAAAGGATGGATAACAGGAACTTATCAGATAGCTCCTCTCTGAGAGGTCGTGTTGAGAAAGTAAAGGCACTTTTGTATTGTAAAGTGACGTTTCTGAGTACATTGGTATAACTCTTGATACCACACCACCACTCAATCACCCTCCAGACGTTATCCTACATCTCACTCTGTAAACGGTCCTGGAGGATTATTTGACTATTGGACTTGGATCACTCAACTCTCTCAGGAAGCTGCTATCGAAAATCTAGAAGCACTTTTGTATGGTAAAGTGGTCTTTCTGAATTCAATTGTGTACTTGGTTTATTCTAATTGTCACTATGACATCCTCCTCATAAGACTCCACAGTTCACTCTCTAAACGGTCCTCAAGAATTATTTTACAAAACTCATATTTCTGGTGGCTTCTGAGTAGTTCGTCAAAAACCTGTCAAAAGTGGTATCAAAATGATGAGAAAATTACCCCAGATCTTATGGTAACACTCACGAGCCTGTCAGACTACTCAGTTCTGAGTTGTGGAACTTCCTAGAGTTCTTCAAAAATAAGGTGGACCCTATATTACGTCATGATTACGTAATTACCGAGCCGCACGGCTGGGGGTGGGCTTTCGGCCTCTCCTGAAATGGGGTTATAATGGTGGTAATTGGCTGAAAATAAGAAAGTGATATTCTAGACAGTTGATTATGTCACAATTAAAGTATAAGACCTCAGAGATTAATATTGATAGATATATGTTTTGTTGATTAACCCCAACTGGAACTAAGTAAGATACTAGACCCCAAGTATTAGGCTTACTACAATGGGGCCAAATTCCAAGTGGCTCAAGTAATACCAAACTCACTGAAGCTCATCTAGCCATCAAAGGTCCTCAGATAATCGACAGACGATTTTTCATCATTCAGGACCAGGACCTTGAATAGAGACAACTTCTATAACAAATATCTCGGTATATATCTCTCCTTCTTCACTCTTAATGATTCAGACAAGTCTTCTGATTCACCATATCAACAAGTGATATCAAAAGAAACCTACAAGTATCTATGATACATCTACCTAATACAAGTAGGACTTATATCAACCCTCAATGTCAAGCTACTCCTACAAGTAATGGGTCAATGTCTACAACTACTTGTAGTCTAGACCTCAATGGACAATTGTTATATCACAGCTGAGATCCATTAAGGGAAACAGTGACAAGTAGCACATAACTACAAGCACTATTACTAGCAGCTATTCACAGGTAAGACTTTCTCACTCTCAAATGCTAAACAAATATTACAAGTACAATGACCCATCATGCTCCTCTAATAGTTGTCAACCACGCTCCAATTCTACAATTCCATTCACTTCGTCCAATCACTTTTCTCAATCACTTCATTCAACCACTTCTCCCGATGATCTCTCAATGGCTTCTCAATGGCTACACTTGATTGATACAACACTGCCGAGCGTAGCGAAGGCAGCTCACTGATCCTACACTACGCCATTTCGCTTCGCTCAATGGCTTCGCCTACACTCACCCAACTCGCTCCGCTCGTTGGGTCCGCTCGTTGGGTTCGTCATATTATATGTCATTTATGCTCAAACTACATCTAGTTGTACAGGTCATCCTCCTGGTCGGCACCAAAAGCAGTGCCGGCTCCAGCATCGGCGGCAGCGGCCTGGCCCTCAGCATCATCGCTGAACCGGAAGCCAATGTTGCCTCGCGACGACTGGATCTGCTGGGCGTAGGCCTCGTATCGTCGCAGCTCCGAGTCGCTGACAGACCGCTTGGCGGTCTTCATGGCCTCCTCAAAGTGGGCCCGGGTGATGTAAGGCACGGGGTCCTCCATCTCCACGTCCTCGTTGCCGGCGGCCTCGGCCTCCCGCTGGGCGGTGATGGCAGCCTCAATGGAGTCCTTGATGGCAAACTTGGCGGACCGCTGCACAATGTACGACAGATCGGCACCAGTGAAGCCGTGGGTGGACTTGGCCAGCTCCTGCAGAGACAGACCGGGCTCCAGAGGGGTCTTTCGCAGCTGGGCCTTGAGAATGGACAGTCGGCCGGCCTCGTCGGGCAGAGGCACGTAGATGAGCTGATCCAGACGGCCGGGTCGCAGCAGAGCAGGGTCAATCTGGTCGGGTCGGTTGGTGGCGCCAATGACAAACACGTTTTTCTTGGCGTTCATACCGTCCATCTCGGTCAGCAGCTGGTTGACCACTCGGTCGGAGGCGCCTCCAGCGTCACCAACAGAGCCGCCTCGGGCCTTGGCAATGGAGTCCAGCTCATCGAGGAACACGACACAGGGAGCAGCGGCTCGGGCCTTGTCGAAAATGTCCCGAATGTTGGACTCGGACTCACCAAACCACATGGACAGCAGCTCGGGGCCCTTGACGGAGATGAAGTTGGCAGACACCTCGGTGGCCACGGCCTTGGCCAACAGAGTCTTACCGGTACCGGGGGGTCCGTAGAACAACACGCCCTTGGAGGGAGACAGACCAAACTTGGTGTACATCTCGGGGTGCAGCACGGGGTACTCGACGGTCTCCTTGAGCTCCTGCTTGATGCCGTCGAGGCCTCCAATGTCCTCCCAGGTGACGTTGACGGACTGCACCACGGTCTCTCGCAGAGCAGAGGGGTTGGAGTTGCCGAGAGCGAACCGGAAGTTCTCCATCGTCACTCCGAGCGAGTCGAGCACCTCGGCGTCGATGGTCTCCTCTTCCAGATCAATCAGATCCATCTTCTCTCGGATCTGCTGCATGGCGGCCTCGGAACACAGAGAGGCGATATCCGAACCGACGTAACCGTGGGTCTCGGCGGCAATGGTCTCGAGATCCACGTCGTCGCCAAGCTTCATGTTCTTGGTGTGGATTCGCAGAATCTCCAGTCGGCCGGTGGGGTCGGGGATACCAATGTCGACCTCTCGGTCGAATCGGCCGAATCGCCGCAGCGCGGGGTCGATGGAGTTGGGCCGGTTGGTGGCGGCGATGACGACAATGTTGGCTCGGGCCTTCATACCGTCCATGAGCGTCAGCAGCTGCGACACCACTCGTCGCTCGACCTCACCGTTGGTCTTGTCTCGCTTGGGGGCAATCGAGTCAATCTCGTCGATGAAGATGATGGCGGGCGAGTTCTTCTCGGCCTCCTCGAACGCCTTTCGCAGGTTGGACTCGGACTCGCCGGCCATCTTGGACATGATCTCGGGACCGTTGATCAGGAAGAAGAAAGCGCCGGTCTCGTTGGCCACGGCTCGGGCCATCAGAGTCTTACCGGTTCCGGGGGGACCGTACATGAGAATGCCCTTGGGGGGCTTGATTCCAATGGACTTGAACAGCTGGGGGTGCCGCAGGGGCAGCTCGACCAGCTCTCGGATCTGGGCCATCTGCTTTCGCACGCCGCCAATGTCGTCGTAGCCGACCTCGTTGAGGTTGCCCTCCTCGTCCTCCCGCTCAATGGGGTCGCCCTCGCAGTGGATGACGGTGTCCTGGGCCACAATGGCGTACTCCGGGGGGTCGACGTCGACCACCTTGAACTCGACCTGACGCATGCCGCCTCGCACGGTGAACAGATCGCCCTTTCGCACGGGTCGGTAAGCCTCGACAAAGTAAGGCTTGAGGAAGACGTCGAACAGCGAGCCGGTCAGACCCTCAATGGTGTCGGAGATGGGCAGACACGAGATTCGGGTGGCGTACTTGATGTCGGGGCAGGGGTGCACGGAGACCACGTCGCCGAGGCGGACCCGCAGGTTGCCTCGCACGCACCGGTTGATTCGGCACACGCCGTCCTCGAGCGTCTCGTCGGCCAGCACAATGAGCACCGTGTCCTTTCGCTTCTTGCCCTTGACCAGCACTGTGTCGCCCCGGAACAGCTGCAGCAGATCCATGGTTGCTGGCGACATGCAGATGATCGAGTTGTCGTCGTTGGTAGCGTCATCAACGACCAGAGCTGTGTTAGATTGTGATTGAGTGATTGGTGATGCCCCATAGTCAAATCACACAACCCATGTAACCCACGTAAACCACGTATCCCACATAACCCCAAACCCCATACTCACCATTGTCCTTCTTCTTCTTTCGCAGAATGGCGGTGGCCAGCGAGTCGTCGGCGTTCTCGCCCGCGCCGGAATTGTCGATCAATCGCTTGGATTCTTCGGTATTGTCTGTCATGGTGATGTGTACAGAGATGAGAAGAGCTGGTTACGTTTGCCACAGTTAAAAGGATGGGAGCACGGATTAAGGTTGGAGGGTGAACTATGGAAGGATCCTGAAGGATGGATTTGGGGCTCAAATGGGGCTTGAATGGGGGCAAAAAAGGGGCCGAAAAAGACGACAAATATGCTGACTAATCATCAATGTTTGCGTATCTTCAAAAAAATACCAATTTATATACCCCCCCTCATTGCAGTTGCTCAACCCCCAGTTCCCTCCTCTCCCACAGCAATTGCCTAATCTACCGTGTTGAACTTTGTCTTCAAGGCCTCAACAATTGGATGAACAGATAGAAGACCAAGGAAGGTTGATTAGTAAGAATTAGTGGATGCAGGTGTGCAGTGTGCAACTGTGTGCAACATATGCACGGACAAGGAGAATGGCTTACTAATCCATACATGTACTCGTGCATCACTGCACTGTCATAGATGCAGCGAACACGTTGCAGACGATAGATAAGCTAAATGACGCCACTGCTTAGTAAGCTGGAGGGGGTGGAAATTGTGGTTGTCGATGTGTCAATTGATCACGTGATGTAATCGGCTTAGTAATCCAAGTACTCCGTAGTTATTGCACCATAGTTTTTCGTCCACCTCCCCCACTGTCACATGACTACCACCCAACTTACATCACCAGTTCAACCCCCAGCTATTCCATTAGCTAACCAATTACCCAGTCACAGTCAACATGACATCTTTCTTTGTTTCCACGTTCAACTGTGGCAAACTGACCCAGGACACGCAGTACCACGCCCATCTGTCGGCCGAGCTCGCCAACACCGCCTCGGCTCCCCACATTCTGCTGTTTGGCTACCAGGAGCTGTGTTCGATTCCGGACGGGTGTCTTGGCTACGCCGTGGATCCGCTCAATGAGCTGACTCAGCAGGTGCTCAAGGCCATCAAGGACCAGCAGTGGCCCGTGCGGCACTCTATTGTTGGCCAGCACACGTTTGGAGCCATGGGGCTGGTGGCAATAGCGTCCGAAGACGTGGTTGTGACCGACGTCAAGCTGTGCCACGTGGCCTGCGGCATGTTCTGGTCGTCGCTCAAGGGCGCCGTGGGTCTGCGATTGACGGTAGACGGTCACCCGGTCGTCGGAGTGGCGGCCCATCTCGCTGCCAATGAGGGCTTTTTGGAACAGAGAAACGACGACTTTGCAACCATTGCCAAGGAAATGAAGTTTCTCAACCCCCGCTCGGGCATCTACGACAATGCCACCGTCTTCTTCCTCGGCGATCTCAACTATAGAGCGTCGGAAAACGAACAGGGACTCGCAGACTACAAGGTCGTAGACGAGCTGTTCGACGCCATGGGCTCCAGCAAGGCGTTCTGGGGCTTCCAGGAGGCCGAAATCACCTTCAAACCAACCTACAAGTTCCACACGGGAACGTCGAAATACAACACCAAGCGAATTCCGTCCTGGTGCGACAGAGTGCTGTACAGAGGAGCAGTCATGCCCCAGAAATACGACTCCATTCCAGCCATCATGTCCTCGGACCATAAGCCGGTGTACCTGTCTGCGCTGGTGAAACTCGACGAGGCCACCGGAGTCGAACAGGGCATTGTTCCGGCCCATATTCTGTCTGCAGCCCATGTCTCGGAACTTTTGCATATCCGAACGTCGGCCATGGACTATATCATTGCGCTGGGTCTGTTGGGATTCACCACCAGAATGGGATGGATGTCCATTGCGGGATTTCTTTTGTTTGCTTGGGCTCTTTACAGATAGTTAGCGACGAGTCTCTGAGCTATACGAGGCGTAGCCGGAGTATAGTGAAGAGCACGAGGAGCGTTTTAAGGAGTGACAGACATCTTACAATTGTTGAACGAGTGACAGAATCATTTAAGGAATGATGAACATCATTCCGTTTTAGGAGTGATAACATCATTCTGTTTTAGGAGTGATGGACATCATTCTGTTAGTCCTGAAACATGTCTCCTTCTTACTCAGCCTGCCACCAATTCCAACCACCATCCACCTACAATCTACAAACATAACTACAGGACTATGATTCAGCTTGCGCTGACAAAATATTTTATTTAATCATTACATAACTGCACGAAGGTCAGTGTAGGAGACTGTGTGTACAGTAGTAGTTGAGATGTCATTGAGAACAGACGACAGATAGAAGGAGCTGTGTCAGGTAGCACCATTTAGTTACCATGTATCAACGACTCGGTTGTAGTGTTGGTTACCTCCACCTTCATGACTTCCTGTATGCTGATGTGTCTTGTTGTCAGCCCTAGACTTGGCAGTCATAACCTATTGAAAGGCTCTTAATCTGTGTCAGGCTATACCTCGGCTCAAAATTTTGGGGCACCATTACAATAGCGGTGACACACTATCCCCACAGCCCCCTCAATCCTCACCCCCCTCTACCCCCCTCAAACACACACTAACGCCGGTTTGGAGACAGAACATGATTGCGTCCGCGACTTTGTTTTGTGAAGTGTCTGGAGTGGAGTAGAGAGGAGGTAGAGAGGAAGAAGTTGGGAGACTCACTTGTATATATATTTTCCAAGGTCTGTTTGTGTCCTCAAAATTAAAGACGGATTTCACACAACTTGATGCAACCTTAGGCATACTTTTCCAACCTCCCTGGAACATCGTCGGTGTGCTACAAAAGATGTGCAATAAGTCATATGGCTGTTGGTTAGATATCCAAGTGGTCGACATTAGTTTGGGTAGCTTTTGTACTCTTGTTAGACTTCTTCCTTCTTTCTTAGTGATACTTGCAAGTTCATGTGAATTTGGAACTCCTACAACTCCTTCAGTTTTAATGGTATTTTAGTGAGAACTTTACCGTTGGAATCACAGAGTTTGGAATACTGCAATTGCCAACTTTTCAATCTCATGTCTCTTTCACAGAAGTATTGGGGGCTATCTAAAAGTACTGCTCTGTATCATCTATCTACATTGTACTTAGAAGACGAAAAAGTTGTTAACAAAAGAGCTGTACAGTTGATGAAACCATCTCCACGTGATCCATCAAGTCTATTGTTTTCTCGTCTCTTTCATCCGACTTGTTCAAGTCTTTTCTATCTCATTTCTTAGACTTGAACAATCAAGAGTCTCAGAGATGCTGAAAAGCTATGGCTACACCAAAGTGTCAAGCTCGACAATAATATTCTATCAAACTTGACTAACACTGTTTGTCTACAATATTGATCTCATTAGAGACTTCCCATTGACAGCTTAAAGTACTCTCTACTGACACTAGACATGGTCATTAAAACAACTTCCAAACAAGATATAAACCAAGAATCTCTATTACTGTGACTTGAGCCTGTTTAATCTCTGTCAATTCTACTCCTATCACTTTATCTCTCAAATCCAACAAACTTGAGCCATTCTAAAATCTTACGTAATCAACTCTGAAGAGGCTAAAGAATAACATCTAAATCAAGACATAGAAGATAACTATACAAGTGAGCTACACAGCTGAAAATACTGTTACCAGCTGAACCTAATCTTTTCTTTTTCTCTCATTTGCTCTCATTCTTTGAAAAGTTCACCTCCCTCTTAGTAAGCATCACCTCACTCAGCTACATAGAACCCTCTATCTCACGCTACAGGCAAGATAAAAGCACAAGAATTGCACCATTCGATTCATAATCTTTCATATATTGCCCATATCATTTATATAATCACAATAAACTTTTTTTCAATATTTTCCAATTTCAACAAAATTTCACCAAACCCCTAATATGGCAAACTCAATCATGCAGCTCCCTCTCCATGCTACTCGAGCTGGTGAAAACCCTGACTTTTCGCACGCTGCAACTGGAAGCGCACGAGAGAGGCCGCCGTCTTCGTCCACGTGATATCAGCAAGTTTTCGCGCACCGTGTTTTCCATGCTTAGTAATCGGCCGGTCAAGAAGGCCCGGGCTGCGTCTTCTTCTCGAGACGAGGCCGGGTTCAGGATGCGGGCCCAGAAGGTCCGGAATCTCGAGATCAACGACGACGAGCAGGCCGATGGCGCTCGGTACGTTTTGAGCGACGGTCTTCGTCGAGTCTCCCCGTATTACTATACTTATTTGACCTACTGCAAGCAGCGGTGGCGAGATCGAGAACTGTTGGATATTTTTGCCAACGAGTTTCGCGATCGCGACGAGAGCTACTACCGGTGGGCGATTGAGAACGGGCAGGTTCTTTTGAACGGCAAGGTCGCCCAGATCGACACTGTGGTGCGAAATGGAGACGCCATTCAACACCGGTCTCACAAACACGAACCGCCTGTCACAGACGACGAGATTGACATTGTCCATGAAGACGACGATCTCGTAGTCATTGACAAGCCGTCGGGCATGCCTGTGCATCCTGCCGGAAGGTACCGGTTCAACACCGCCGTGAACATTCTGAAACACGTGAACGGCCTGCATGTTCATCCGTGCAACCGGCTAGACCGACTCACCTCGGGGCTCATGTTCATGGCGAAAAACCCCAAGTCCGCAGACAAGTTTGGCGCCCAGCTGCGCGATCGGCAGGTCCAGAAGCAGTACGTGGCTCGAGTAGTGGGCAGATTTCCCGACGGAGACGTTACTGTCAACGAGAGTCTGTGCACTTTGGATCCCAAGATCGGCTTCAATATCGTGACCACCAGGGTCGACAGAGCCCACCACGAGACGCTGCTGGAGCGTGCGACCGAGCGGGACGCCAGGACCGTCTTCAAACGCATCTCCTTTGACGGCGAAACGTCCATTGTGCTGTGCAAGCCGCTCACCGGCCGAACGCACCAAATCAGAGTCCATCTGCAGTTCCTGGGCCACCCGATCGCCAACGACCCGCTGTACTCGTCGCCGGCAATGTGGGGAGCGACTCTGGGAAAGGGAGGACTGGAAAACTACGACGTGATGATGAAAATGATCGACGACGTCGGAAAAACTAAAACCGCCGAATCGTGGTACTTCCGAGGTGACCCGGACCATCCCGCGGGAGAAGTGCTCTCGGGGACGTGTGACACGTGCAAAACCGCACTCTACACCGACCCTGGACCCAACGATCTGTCGCTGTGGCTCCACGCCTTCACGTACTCTTCCAAACCAGACAAAGAGAACCCGGACGCTCCAAAATGGAGCTACTCGACAAAACTGCCCGAGTGGGCCACCGAGCCGCACAAACGGTTCATGGAAATGGCTGTCGCCGAAGCAGACAAGTCAGAGGGCACAGAAACGGCGTTTTGCGTGGGTGCAGTACTAGTGAAGGACGGAGAGGTGCTGGAGACCGGGTACTCACGAGAACTGCCCGGAAACACTCACGCAGAACAATGCGCACTGGAAAAGTACTTTGCCAAGCATGGAGTGGAAGATGTGCCTGAGGGGACTGTTATTTACACGACTATGGAACCCTGCTCGGAGCGACTGTCTGGAAACCTGCCCTGTGTTGATCGAATTCTCAAATCCAGCATCAAGACGGTGTTTGTCGGAGTTCTCGAGCCGGACGACTTTATCAAAGACAACACTTCTCTGGCGAAACTGGAAGAGGCAGGTGTGAGTTACATTCAGATTCCAGGCTACGAAGACGAGTCCATTAGAATTGCAAAGAAGGGGCATCCAAAGACAGAGGAGTAGTGTATATAGTGAATGGATGGAGGTGGTAGAATGTGGTTTGATCACGTGATCGATTAGTCAGCGAAAGTGAGGTGTGCTATGGGACATAATAAGGGGAGGTATATTGAGGAGAGGTGGGAGGTGTTGGTTGAGATGGAAGTCACGTGACCGAAGAACGAGTTGTTTGAGATTTGTTGTTTTCTTGCTTGAACAACAAGTACAATGTGCAAGTACTTGTAATTGTACAAGCTGATCTCATAGTCGTATAAGTAATCATAGACATGGGGCTCTTTAAAAACACAAAAAATATTGTACTTGTACTTGTACATACACAAACTGAAGATGAATGTTTCAAAAGTGTTTTTTTTCTAAACATATGTTATCTACTTGTACTTCTATATTTGTTCCATACTGTACTTATAAACAGTAGCTATTAGTATAAGGACAAGAAGTACAAGTACACACAGCTAGACTTCAGTTCTACTACCTGAACAAAGGGAGATATGAAAGACACAAAGGGACTATTTGAGAGTTTTGTCGTTAATAATCCTCTCGTTTCTTGTAGCATCTCTAGTGTAGTTGAGAAGCACTTGAGAGGTCAGTCTTCGAATGGAGACATTTGAGAAACATGAGAAGTTGATGTAGCTGTTGAAGGAGGTAGTACAATAAGTCTCATATAACTTTTGATCATTTTCTGTCTTCGTTGACTCGTAGATGAGTCTATGTATCTCTAGTACTGTAGCTATAGAGTAGACCTCAGAGGAACTTGTAAATGAACAGACATGGTGTAGTACAGTACTGTACGAAGTACAGAGATATGACCAATACTCACACAAAGATCTCTTCTCTGAACAGAAGTGCACTTATACAATGTACATACCACATCGTTGCCCCATGAGAAGTATCAGGGCACTAAGGTGTCATACTTAACAAATGATGACTTGAAGTAGGGATGAGACATCACTTATAGTAACTTTTGAGGACATCTCATCTTTGAAGTGAATCATCTGTGTTTAAATCTCTTATAATGCACTTTCTATCGTATAGACTAGACATTGGAACATAGAACTTGCCCTTCTCATAACAATATGTCAAAGGAGACTTTCCGTATGTGAGAGCAGACGATATTTTTAACCAAGTCCAGTTTCCGACAACCTCTCTCGATGTGTTACATGTGCTGACAGTTGCATCGTTCTGAGCATTAAGTATGATCTTTGGTTACTTCTAAGAGAAAGATTTGTATGAGCCGTTTTAAAATGAAGTATACCAAATGAATGAGCTCGTCCGTCTGATTCGTCTGGTACCACTCCCGTCTCTCTGTGAGCTCTGGAACATGCAGAATTAACCCCAAACCCCAGGTGGCTATTCCCATAAGTAATTCCTAAGTAATTGTCAAGTAATCACACTACACAACTAGACACTCTAGAATGCTACAAATCGGCTCTGTTATTTTTCCAGTCAATAGAAGGCATCATAGTGACACAGCCTAGGAAAGCTCACTTTGGAACATTTAGTCAGGTATCCACAGTACAAAATTGTAAGGTGTTTCTGATTGTAGTCGAGCTTAAGTAAATGAAATTGGAGTGGAGGTGGGAAAAGAGTAATTTGAGAGAAAATTTGTAGGGACTCCGAGTCAAATCAAAGGCTGAATATAATATCCACATCAAGGGGTACATTTTGGTACAACTTTTGTCTCTGCAGCTGTCCGGGAACCCCGTTTTTGAACCCCCAGCCGACTTTTTCTCTCAAGTAATCTTCAACAACTCCCAAGTAAACGTAAAATCTGGTGACTCGAAAAAAAAAAAAGATGTCCGTACATACTAGGTGATATATGAATTGTATCTCGTGCCCTCTACAGCGCTATTAGTGGCTCCTCATTGTTTGATAGCTCATCCGTTGTTCACGTGACAGTTACGTCATAGCAAGTTGTTATGAGTGTAAGACTAAGTTGTGGTCTTCATATTAAAGGGACCTAACTAAATACTTATCTAAGGTCCACCATAGACATAGATAAGTCTTCATAGAAGGTAGTTTTTTCACCAAGAATAGATTGCTGACACCAGAGTCGCTCGATGAATCGATTGAAACACCTCTCGTTGTGCAGTCTCTCTTCAACACCATTCTAGAGTGCTGTCTTCGTCTCTCCTAATACTTAGAATTAGTTAACACCAAAAGTGAGCTAGGGGTTCAAATACGGGGTTACAGGACAGCTAGAGAAGTCCTGAAAATACCAAAATGAAGCTGATCGTGAGGGGAATTGATTTAAGCAATAATATCTAACCACTGTCATACAATGTCGTGCTCAAATTTGGGATTTTCCTTTTTCCATTTTGTTAGCTTTAGTTGGGACTTCAACAAATCATGACGAAAGCCGGAAGACATCACGTGACTCTGAATCTCTGCTCAAGAACAATTTCTTCACAGTACACAGTCATCACTTCTCTACAGTACATACTCCTCTAGTACAAGTCAACGTCAACTAATGTACTACTCTTACTCGTTCAAACGTTCCTATTGTTTCTCCACTTCTCTACTCATCTATTACTACCAAGCCTTCACCACCTTCACAAGCCTCCTCCACCATCCCCTTTCGGGGACGACTTCCTAGTTGACAGGCAGCTCTCCAGGGAGAGGAACTTCCAGCTCAGGATACGCCTCCTTCGCCAACTCCTTCAAATCAAACCCAATCGCGTCAGCAGCCCAAACAGCAGCTGCGGCAGAAGTGGCATCCTCAGCAACCATCTTCTCCAGAAGATCACGTGCCTGGTCCTTGTAGGAGGGCACGGAAAACGCCAGCCGAGCTGTAGCAACGGCGTTCGAGTCGGTCTCAACGAACAGCTTGGGCAGCATCTTGAGCGTCATGTCCTTGAGGTTTTGAGCAGTGGTTTCGTCTGCATTCAGCTGAGCCTCGGCTACCTTTGCCAGAACAGAAGCGTAGGGACAGGAGTCGTTCATGGCTCGCAGTTTGTTGAGCGACTGAAGAGCAAGCATGTACTTGTTCTGTCGGAGGTAGATTTCGGCCTGGTACACCAGTCCCCAGGCGTCTCCGACCTCGGCGAGCTTTTTGGCGTGAACCAGCGCGGTTTCAAGAAGATCCACGTTCTTGACCAACTTGAGGCCCTCGGGATCGGGATCATGCCGATGTTCAGGCGTAGGCAGACCGTTGGGGTTCTGTTTGGCCTCGGCCGAGCCTTCGTTCGCCTTGCTCTTCTTCTTCTTCTTCTTGACAGCAGTGGAGGCGTTGTAGTCGACAGTCTTGAGGGGGAAAGACCCGGGGATCACGTGTCCAGAACCGGGAGTCACGTGACCAGAGCCGGGAGTCACGTGACCTTCTGAACCAGTCACATGACCTTCGGTCACGTGAGGCTTCGTATCAAACAGCCCAATATACGTTTCCACAATCCCTCTAGTCGACCGCATGAACTTCTTGGACTTGTACAGCTTGTCTTCCCACTGCAACATGTCACAATAGGCGTTCATAGTTCCCTTTCTGAGCGCATACAGATGAAAGTCCAGCTGCTCATGTTCAAACTCGGCAAAAACGTTGAGAGCTGCCTTGTGTCTCTTGAGAGCCACAGGACCGTCTCCGTTGCGTCTCTGACGTCGAGCCAGCTCCGACAGGAACCAGTAGCCCTGCATATCGTGGAGATCCTGGACACCGGTGCCAGAGGTATCATTTCTGGTGAACATGGAAATCAGCTTCACGGCCTGGTCCACATCATCCTCTCGGTTGGCTCTGAGAGTATATTTGGCAGCCTTGGTGTTGAGGTATCTGTCCTGGAGATCGAGTTCTCGGGCGGCGTTGGCAGCCTCGGCTCCCTGGTTGACTGCTCCCATTCGTTTGAGAATCTTGGCTCGAGTGAGATGCAGTTCGACCAGAGTAGGCGTGTGTTCGATCGCCTCGTCGATGTACTTGAGCGCCTTTTTCTGGTCGCCGAGCTTGGAAAAGTGCTGGGCCAGAAAACAGGCGGACCACAGGTAGTCCGAGGAACCCGAGAGATCGCTGGTAGCTCCGTCAAAGATTCGCTGGGCGATTTTTCCGATCGAAAGCGCCTTGGCCGGGTCTCGGTACAGGTGCTTGACGTTCATGAACGCCGAGGGCACTCGTCGGTGGATCAGCTGAGACACGTATGAGTCAGCAGCGTCGTCAAACGCCGTGTCCTCGAGAAACTCCAGCGGCATGCTTTTGGGACAGTCGGACCGGGGGTACTTTTGGGCCAGCTTCTTGTACATGACCCCCTTGAGCTGGCTGTTGTCCTGGATACCGAGCACCTGTTCCAGCTGGCGGTAGAGAGCTCGGTCGTGGGGGTTTCGTCGCAGCAGCAGCCGGGTCAGCTTTTGGGCCTCCTTGGAGTTACCCTGACGCATGTAGATGTCGCATCTGTGTTCGAGAATCGACTGCTGGTCCGGCACGTGACGCTTGGAGCTCTTGTTCTCGAGCTCCTCCAGATCCTTGAGAGCCTGGTCGTACTCCTTGGCTTCAATGAGACACGTGTTTCGGAACAGCGCGAGCTCGCAGTTCTCAATGTCGTCGCTCTGGGTCTTCTCGCCGGGCTTTTTCTCAGGCGCACTCTCCTCGTAGGCAGCCAGCGTTCGAGCAGCTGCTGAGTAATCTCCCTTGAGATACAGAGCCACAGCCAGGCCGGTCCAATTGGCTCGGATCTCGGGCTTGTCAGTCAGCTGCTTGCGTCGCGTGATCACCAGCGGCTCGTACTCCCGCACCTGGATCTGCATCAGCGACAGGTCACGTAGCACGTTCTGATTGGACGGATCAATCGTCAGCGACTTTTGGTACGCCTTGAGAGCAGCGTGGTAGTTTTTCTCAGACCGCTCCAAAAGCGCCAAAACGTGCCAAATGATGTACGACTCGGGGTCGTTTTTCATGCCGGCGTTGATCAGCGACCGGCCCTCAACAGGCGAGTCCTGGTGGTACCGACACAGTCCTTTGACGGCAAGTGTTTCGCCATGCTCGGGCTTGGAAGAAAGAATGTGATCTGCCCGCTTGATGGCGTCCGCGTACTCCTTCTTTTCGTACAAAGTCAAACACTGCTTGAAGTCCGCCATCAGCATGTTGCTGAGCTTGCGGTTGGCAGGCATCGAGCGATTCATCGTGGAGTGAGTGAACAAGTGAAGAGTGTGACAACAAGTGACGAGTGAAATATGAAAAAGTTTATCCAAAAGGGGAAACGGTTTTGAGGGGGTTCCGGGGAAGATGGAGCTTGGTGGAGTTGAAGGTAGGGTAAGTAGGCTACGGGGAATTGATTTCTGGTGTCCGTTTGTCTCTAGCTGCTCTCGTTGTCGAGATATACCGTCTCTCTGTTCTTCCTTCATCTCCCAATCATCGTGTGTGTATGCACACTTCTCCAAGAAATGACGTCAGATTTTGAGTGTTCGCGAATTGGCGTGGAAGTAGTATCAATAGATAGCTTGAGTCTTTCCGAGTCGATTGCTCTTTTCGGATTTCTATTTGGGTGGTTATTGACGGAGTTGGGGCGTTGAGGGAAGGTGATTACTAAGCTGATTACTAAGCGTATTATTAAGCAGGCTGACTAAGCTGATTACTAAGCACATGGTGGTTAATGAAGAAAATTGGGTGGATGTGGTTTGAATCGATAGCCTGAGAATTTCTGAGTCGATTTAACATCTCGGATTTGCTCTGCCGTTTTTATTGGCGGAGTTAGCAAGTGTAGGTGATCGGGTGATTACTAAGCTGATTACTAAGCTGATAACTAATCACATGCTGACTAAGGTTATTACTAAGCATATTAGGAAGCTTACTAAGCACATGGTGTTAATGAAGAAATTTGCGATAATTGAGGAAAATAAGGAAAAGGGAAAACTGTGGAAAGTATGTATTGCTATAAAGAGATGAAGGCACTTGTTTGAATTGTGTTGACGTCATTATTGACGAAGTTATGGATTCCTGAAGAAAAAAAAAAGAATATTGTCAGAAAATCGAGAAAATAAGAAGAATCAAAGAAGAGCACTTTCTGGAGTAGGTGTGTTTTCAAGAGTTGTTCTATAATTTGTTTAAGATGATTTAGAGGGGTCATGGTAGTTGTGATTACTAAGTATAAGAGTAAGTAGAAAGTAGTTGAAAAAAAGTGATAGAAGAAAGATGTTCAATATAGAGCTGCTACATATAGCTTTGGTATGTAGTTAGAGCAGATTCATCTACTTCTCAAGCTTTAATCTCTCTTATTGTGAGTACAACGTTTCTTTTCTGTCTGAGCTATTCGAGGTTGTTGGAATTGAGATAAGATGATGGAAGGAGACGATAGAAGGATAAGGATAGTTTGAACCAGCTCTTAAGAGCTCAAATTATCGTTTGATCAACTTCTCATGTTCCATTTATTTGAAATAAATCATTTTTAGAAGGTACCTTTGAGATTAGAAGTAATGAGTCAAAAGTCGTGATATAATCGTTATAGACACAAGTTAGTGGTTTGGAGGGCTACTAATTGAGTCAAATATGGTACTACAATAACGTTTTGAGATATCCTGTGGGTCGATGAAGAGTAACAGCACTTTTGTGTGCTTAGTCAGCAAGTAGAGCGGTACTAAGAGTTGTTAAAATGAGACAGGGAACAGTTTGGTGTGTTTTCCAAATGTCATAGACTAATTTGAGAGCTATTTTGAGTGTCAATCTCGTCTCATTGTTTGATTATATCTCTTTTATGGGAAGCATACAATGTTCCTAGAAATGATTGAATTATGAAGAACAGAAGAGGCTATAAGAACGGGGAGTTGATAGAATGCTAATAGGTACTCATAAAATGACTCCTTGACGTTTTCATTAATCAAGGAGGCTTTTTTCTTGAAAAAATAAGGTCCATTCGAATACTGTGCCGTATTTCAAGATCTTGATCGAGTGACAGAGAAGTAGGAGATGTAGGAAGCTGAGAAGTTTTCTGGAATGCTTTTTAGACCTACAAGTGACTTGATGACTGTTCTATTTGTGTTCTTCTGTTAATTCTGAGAATTTACAACAACTTCGAGAAGAGCCAATAAGAGAAACAGCTCATAAATATCATGACTTGAATGAGGATCTTCATGTGACCAAATGCATAATACAATATTGGTAGATCAAAAGTCAATAGAACAGTTGTCAGATTGAAGGCCAGTTATTTGCTTCTATTCTAAGAGTTCTAGAACACACAACTCTTTCATTCTTCCTGAAGATCTTCTGATTCCCAGTACAGTCCAAGTCATCAGAAAATGCTGATTGATTTATGAGTGTTCAAATTGATAATTGTTCCTCATCTCTCTCTTTTTACACCTTTTTTAATTGCAAGTCAGAACACATTGAAGGAGCTATCAAGAGTAAATCAGTCATAATCTGTACCTTGTGTTCATATTAATCCAACTTTTGTAGTAATACTGCCAATTTCACGTTCCATTCTTCTACTGAAATGTGAGAAAGAATTCACTAATTATTAGAAGAGGATATATGACAAGTCGTAGGATGTTTTTCGTATGAATGTTAAGAAGTAATAGTTAGCTGCAAGTATTCTCTTGTTAAATTTCCCCTCTACCTTATTCTGTTTGTGTCCCTAATCCTTATTTACCCACTCTCCATCTAACAACTCTTCTTCCTCCACTCCACTTTTCACTCCACTTGTTCTCACGGAAACAACCAAAGCGGCGGACGCAATCATGTTCTGTCTCCAATTCGGCGGGCGTTTCCAGGAATGAGGTGAGTGAGCAGTGAGTGCGTAGCACGAGCTGCGAATGGACCTATAATGCACTGTCCTATAACGCACTGTCAGAGAGCGCAGCTCGATGATAGTGCAAATTGTCGTGAAGGTGCATTCGACTATGGGTGCGCTCTCTACAGTGCAAAGGCCATGAAAGTGAGTGAGCGGTGAGTGCGTAGCACGAGCTGCGAATGGTCCTGTAACTGTGCGTACTTGTATCACAGTGAAGCAGAGGATGGGTCTGGGGAACGTTGGTTGGTCCACTTTTGTCAAGCAGATTGGTCTGGGGAACGTTTTGTGCCACTAAGCTGTACCCACTACATGTCTGATGAACCATTCTTTCATCTGACAGGTTCAACATGATGGGGCATAATGGGGCATAATGGGGCAGTACAATGGGGCAGCGTCATGGGGCCCAGTACAATGGGGCTGAAATGTGCATAAATCGTCTTCAACGGATCTGTGTACCTTCCCCTCTAGCCTCATTGTCTACCACGTGAAGCCCATCACCATCTCACTTGTCTTCTGACACTGACCATAAGCCATGAACTTATGGGACTGTTAGTGAGCTGATACTTTAGACTGCTAGCCACGTCAAGTGGATATTTCAGTCTCACTATCGGAGGTTCATCTTTCTCTCCTCTCTAGTACCTTCTATGAGAGTTGTAGACAGTGACAACTAATGAACACCGGTGGCTTTATTGATAAGCTACTATCTCTGACTCTATGACACACTCCAAACTACTGCTTATCCATCAATTGAGTGCCAGAGACATGTCTGGGTCACTCTCTGTGTGCTCTCTGTTTTTCAGTCATTTATTCATGTCTTCATGGATCCTCTTCTATGTGCCCTCATAGGTCTCATCTGAGAAAACAGAGATGTCCAAAACGAGTGATATCATACACCTGAGAAGTCAATTGAGAGTAGCAGGGTCATACTGTGTTGCTAATCAAGAGCTCTGTGGAATAATAGAGGTATTTCCAGTCTCTATCAGCTCTGAAGAAGAATTGAGTCAGTCAGAACATTTGAGACAACTCCTAGAGTCTTCAATTCTCAAGTGACAGTATCATTCGACACTGAACTAGTCTCATATCACACCAATTGAGCACTCCACAGAGTACCAGAAGACGATACTAGAGTACCGGTACCATCAGAAGTTCCATTGGAACAGAATCTCTCACTAACCTCAATCACACTCCACTTCAATCCCCTTTCGTTTGAAGTTCTCAGATACAAGAGCTCTCTCCAACTACTCCAAATCATTTCCACTTCAATTCAGAAATATGAGATTCTTGTCTCCATCTCACAACTTGCCTCATTGACGTCAGTGAGTCAGTAGACAGCTCTTCAGTGCTCCTAGGTCTCCAAGAACACCTTCTCAACTATTTCACAACTCTCAACTATTTCAGTAATAACCAAGTTACCAAAACAACAAAACCACAAAACCATTCCACCTACTTCCTACATGCTTGATCACCAACCTAGGACTATTCGAGTAGTACTTTAAAGGAGTAGGCCCGACTACTGTACTTGTAGCAGCCGGCATAGCTTTCATAAACACCACAAAGCGCTCTTTGTTCCTCAGCTTCTGTTCCACGTCTTTGTCCCCAACTCTGAGTATGAAGTGAAGATCCAGTCACTTCAAAACTTCCACTCTTTGTCACTCAACTCAGTGTGAAGATCCAACCTCAAAGGTGCGTTGCTAACTTTGGTACAAGTGACAAGTAGGTGGAACAAGAGTCCAGATACAGAGAGTCATGGTTGCTGTACAAGGTCAGGGTTAGTCAGGGTTGCTGAGTAGGGTTAGTCAGGGTTGCTGAGTAGGGTTAGTCAGGGTTGCTGAGTACAAATTAACCCTGACTAACCCTGCACTAGTAGCAACCCTGACTAACCCTGACTCTGAAAACCCCCTAGCCCCTCACATCGCCAACTCATCCTTCCACGGCCTTCCATCTCCTCTCATGAAACTTTGCTCAAAGCTAATCGCTCTACAAAAAGAAGACTGAAACAGGCCGAGAGAAGAAATAGTTGGTTGCTCCAGCATCCCTGTGGGGTGACATCAACCCGTCCGAAAGTGGAATTTATTGAGGTTTTAGGCGAATTCAAAAGTCGTCGACTAAAAAAGATATCCATACAGGGTTAGCCAGGGTTAGCCAGGGTTAGTCAGGGTTGGTCAGGGTTAGTCAGGGCACAGTACGCTGACGTGGTACAAGTACAACTACTCATCCTCACCCAATGTCCACCCCCACCACCCTGATCAAAGCGGCTTTCAGACTTGATAAACTTTGCTATATTGGCTGGATCAAAGTTAAGCGAGCTATGGGTATGTATCTTCAAATGTTATCGAAAGGCGCAAAAAAAGTCGCATCGATTAGCGGAGTTCACAGGTAGATGGAGCGGCTCATTGCGAACACAACTGTGTACTTCTTTTCTCTTTCTGAGAACCCCTCAACTTGTGGTGTTGTTTTCATTTTTTCCTTTTTTTTCCCTTTTTTTTCACTTTTTCCCCTCGCAGATCACATCACCTCCATGCACGGAATCGACGCTTTTAATGAACATCAGCTAATATGAAGTCCTCCCGCAGGCCTCGATCGCGTACAGTTGTCAGGCACGTCGCTTCGCACTGCCACTCGTACCTGCTGCACACCCAAGCTAATCCCTCGACGATGAAGCAGCCGTGTGGATCTTTGTCTTTTTGACGGCTTTTGGCAAAAGAAAAGTGGCTGTAAGGACTTGTGAGTGCATCTGGATTCGTTGTCTCTACGTACTGGGTACTTGTACACTATTACCGTTTCGTACTTGTATGTACATTCGCTTATCTATTAATAGCAATTAATCAAGACATTGGTTGCCTAGACTGGAATGAACGTAGACATCCTCGTACTTGTATTACAGTAATACCGCACTTGTCATATCCCTCACTTATCAATGGGGTAATAATTGCAATTTATTGAAGGCTAAAGTCATAACTGCCGAGGTGTAAAAGTAGGTAAAATGCTCGGCTCTTTTACAGGGGAAACATCAAGACACAAATCTGATCGACTGAAGACGACTCCGAACCAGCCACATACCCCCAGCGGCATTTTTAGCCGTGTTTTTTTTTTTTCTCATACATTCAATTCATTACAACATTAATAAGCATAATTCCGATAATCGAATGTAAGATCACATAATACTAACAATTTCTGTTTAGACGGGTTAACAAGAAAAACATGTGACGGTAAAAACATAATGAACAAGAGGACTTGATGAACAGAATGAACAAAAAACCGTGAATCACAAGGTACTAGAAATCAAATACAAACGCCTCATCGCGGATGTAGGGTTGGATTTGGAAAGAAATCAAAAAAAAAAATTAATCAAAAATCAAAAATCAAAAAAAAAAAAATCAGGGAAGGATAACTTCCGCGCATTCATAAATCCCTCTTATGATGTCTCATGGTCATTTCGGGAGGATCACTTTTGAGAATATGGCGATTTTCGACAATTCGTGTCACGTGATAACGTCAACTAGGGGGGAGAATATTGGTATGTACTTTAGTTAGTCAGGGACATGGTCTCCCCCCTGGGATAGCAACTCCAGATTTATAGTTGAGTGGATGACTAAGCTTTGATGACTAATCATGTGATGACTAAGTATAGATGACTAATCAATTGCTGACTAAGTATCGATGACTAATCAATTGCTGACTAAGTACCGATGACTAATCAATTGCTGACTAATCATATGCTGACTAAGCATACTAAGAACATTACGAATGCCATGGCTTTCTGGATACTCGTTGCAGCACCCCCTCAAAGTTTTGGCATGTCTAGCTATACAACTTGTCCTGTTCAACAGCAACTATTACATAAGCCACTCTTCCTGCTAATTTCAGTCTTGGTTAGCGTGGTCTAAAAATAGCCCAGCCACAGAAAGAAGTATATGGTTGTGTTCGCAAACACCAGGAGATGAAGATGGCACTATTCCTAGCTCAATACCACCATTTCCAGTCATTCTGCATGCACTTTTTTTTGCACATTCTCACCTCTTTCCAACCATTTTCCCAACTAACTCCAACCATCCCAACTAACTCCAACTAACTCCCCCAACACCGGCCTAACTCTATCTGTCCCAACCTCAATCTCACCATGCAAAGTTTTGATAACCACAACATTTGGTACTTGTAATTATCACCAGTCGTGACTGAACGCCACTCTTTGTCTCAGCACGCGATGGACAACCTCAAATCGCTCGGAAAGGGGCTTCCGGCCACGGCCGTGGACGCGTCTCTGGCCCTGGAGTTCCGCAACGCCGCCAACGCCGTCACCAAGCTCTACAAAGTGTCCAACGAAAAGGCCCATGCTGCTCGCCAGGAAGGGTACAAGCAGTGTCTGTCGGACGTGCTGGGGTTTCTGCAGCAGCACCAGCAGCGCCACGTGGACGGCCTGAGACGCGAGAGCGAGGGCGAGTCCGGCGACCTGGCCCATGAGTTGTGGAAGTGGGTGACCAAGCAGGAGGAGAGAATGGATGATGATGAGGTGGGGAATGGGAGCACTAACGGAAACACTGCCACGTCATCCACAAACACATCTGCATCCACAAACACAACTGCCACGTCATCCACAACCAACGCATCCACAAATACCAACGCATCCACAAACACAACCACCTCCACCTCCCACGACTCTGACATTCTCAGGTCCGGATTCACGCCGTTTTCCTTCTCGCAGGATTTGGTGTATCCGGGGTATGCGGCGGTGAAAAGAAAGGGACAAGGACATGGTCATGTGTACCACTGTGAGGAGGACAGTGAGGAGGATGAGGGGAGTAAGAGGATGCGCCTGGTGTAGGAGCGGAGCGACTACACCAGAAGCACTACCGTTAGTACCAGCATGTGAGCAGGCACGTGAACAGGCACGTGAACACTCACGTGAACTTCTAGCATGTGTCACATCTGAGCTCCTAACATCTGACACCTCCCGTTGCAAATACGACGAACGGGCTTTTACGTTCCTCGTATTGCTCACCTATTTATCTACATTCCAGTCAGGTCACCTGGGCCTCACACGCCAAGAGACGTGGTACACAGCCCCAATGTGCCCCAAAGGGCATCACATGGGACAAATGGGGCACACAGTGCATATGTGGACGTCATATATATTGACTTGATCTGTCTGTGTCTTCTTCTCCATCATGGTGACTGTTCTTCTTTTTCTTGACCATCACCACCCCCTCCTGCACTAGAAAGTGCGCTGTTCAGATCGACAGCACACTGACCATACCCTCGCATTCATAGCATTAATAGCATGTCCTTAGTTGTAGAAGTGTAGACGTAGAATGACAGATCTATCACTGGTACTTGACCTGACTACATGCTAGGTACCAGTAGTGTAGTTGTAGCTGGTCAATAAGATGTCATGATGAGATTATGAGTCCTCGATGACTCTTGATACTACTGTACTGCTTTGATGAGTTCTTCCTGTAGTCACTATAGAAGGCGTGTCTTGTCACTGACCTGAAGAGATGCTAGGATTGTAGTTGTAGCTGGTTAATAATGTGATATTCCGTGTTTAAGTCTCCTCAAGATGACTCTTAAGACTGCTGTTGATATGGAATCCATCGTAGTGCTGTTATATGACGTTCATGTTTGAGCCGAGGTACATTGTATTGACTCGTGATATTGTACTCTTGGAACTGAGAAGAGTGTTAATATTGTGATTTCTGAGAAGAGTGACATTAGAATGACCTGATTATGGATTTATGGAGGACTGTGGATTGATAGAGATTTGTCAACTGGAGGTGTCTATAGAGTGTTGTTGATGACTGTCTTTCTAAGTATATAGTCAACTGTTTTGACAGAGTACTTTGACATCACAAAATGAGTACACCTGAGAATCCAGGAGTCCACTGTTGATCCTGAGAGCTCCAGAATTTAAGAAGAAAGAAACTCGATTCTTTGTCACTCATTGATGACATGTTGGTGTCTCTTGAAGTGTCTAACATAGTACCAGGTACTGTAGATTAGAAGACACTCCACATATACAACACACCTGTATTGTAGATTAGACCATCTTAATACTCCCCCTTAATACTCACCAATGATGTCTCTGGGATGTCAGTGGACTTACTGTAGCTGAAAATGAACATGTCAAAGTAGTAGCCATGACGACAGACGTGCTCTGGAGGTACTGACAGTTGTCATTGTTGAAGTACTCAGTGAAGCTGTTCGCAAGAAGTACGATTCTGTAGTTGAAGGTGCTTCAGAATCGCTCAAAAGTCGTTTGACGGTTTTTGAGCTGTTGTACAAGTAGTCGTCTGCTCTTGTTGATGTTCATCTGATGTTGGATGCCGAGGTACTTGTAGAGTAACTGACTCATTTCAGGGATACATGATTGGCACACTTTGTTCTGGAATGTGATTTCAACTTGAAGAAGTTGATCAATATATAAGTATGTGCTTCAGGGAGTATATGACCAGTTTCTTAGACAGTTTTGACTCATTAACGGTCTAAATATGTCTCTATCAGAACGACTAACTATTTAGCAACTGTGTGACTAACAGACTGACTATTTGACAGAGTACTCTCACTACAAGTACTGTACATATGAAGACATAGAAACAGATAAATAGACAGCATCACCAGTCCAGAGTCCCCCAGCTGACACTTGGACACTCTCAGACTCCTCCAAATCATCTAGAATGATCATAGTCGGTTTCTCGTGACTGTCCAACTCCTATCTTCAGAATGCTCATACTCACCAATAACACATTTGTAGTCCTGGCAACAATCGCCAGATAAACTGGAGTTGATGATCACTCAATAGCCGTCTTTTTTCCTCTAGTTAGTAGTTAGTAGACAGTCAAGTCATGCTGCTCAAAGTACCGAGGTGTCAAGCAAGTATGTACTTAAGCAACTTCTTAGGACAACTTCTGAGGTAGCTCCAGGAAGTCGTCAAATTGTCTCTCAAGTGTGTGTGAAGTTTTCAGTTGATTTCCGTTGATTTTCTGAACTTTTTGATGTCCCCAGTGATATCTTGGTGATGTTCATATCGTCCATGTTGTTTGTCAAGTTCTAATATGTACGAAAATTCTCCTGATAAGCACGCACTCACAGTGAACAATCAGATTGCACTCTTTACAAGTAATATAGATAGATTATTTCACCATTTTTCAGGAATTTATTTCAAAAATACTGTCAAAAATGACACTAGTCCAATATGACAGGTTCAGTCCTTTCAATACCTTTCAATATGAGCTGTCTTCTATTGGGTGTGACATTTATAAGTGAAAAAAACATTGCCAAAATTTGACAAAACAGTACAAAAAACTTACTGTGACTTTAACGAGTACACTGGAGTGCTCCAAATACAGTCCTACACAATCCTCAGCTTCATTTGACGGTTTTGGGTGCATTTCTGGGTGCATTTCTGTCTACTCAAGACTCCCACTATTTTAGTTACTATTACTTGACATACTACATCACCGTCCTACTCACCAATCTACTCCCTATTCAATCAACCAAGTGCTGAAACCACCCCTGACACTTCATTACCACCCACAATCACAGCTACCAACTTCCTTCATAATTTCGTCCACTTCTGAAATTTCCACCCCTCCACTATTTTACTTGACTATGCCCCATTTGTACTTACCAATTACTCAGAAGACAACCATCTTAAAGGTCACTCAAACATCACCTTCCAGAGCTCAAAAAAGTCCAAAAAAACTACAGTCCACTCTCCAAGCCTCCAGCATCAACTCCATACCTCTCAATATAAAATCTCTATATCCCCTCATTAGTAATCACGTACCTCGGCTCAAATATCACTCCAAACCAGATGATCCTTTGCCACTCTCCATCTGTGTCACAAACTCAGTGAAACACACTAAACCTATATAACCACCTTATCCGCCTTCCTCCTTCTTATCCTCTTCTCCACTTCTGTGACACAATGTACTTGCAACTCTCTGTCTTCAGTTGCTAACTGTACGGCTCTAGACTTTGTCCAATACGACGTCTCCGTATATCATGTCGATCATGGCAAGTGTAAACTGAATAACGAGGTGTTAAGTGCTACCATGATATGAGTATCGTATTGTCTATTGTACTTTTTCTCAGTTGATTTTTCAAAATTTTCAGATTTTCAAAATTTTCAGATTTTTTTTCAGATTTTTTTTTTTTTTTGCCTCCTTCACCAAAGTACTGTACCGTACAATATAGAGCAATTCTAAACAATGACGTCTACAGTCCAAAATCTCACCCCAGACATGCTTACTAATCATCCACAGTAGGTACTCTACATTAGTGTACAAAAAAAGCCATCAATTGTCGATTTTTCCACTCTCCGACTTCATATACTACTTTCGACTCCTATTCTCAACTATCTGAATTGCTCACATTTTATTTGTGCATCTTTGTACATACTGTTTTTCCTCATTAACTATCAGCTCTTAAAACTACAGAAAAGCACCCAACTTTTCAACGAGAAGAGCTACAGCCTCAGGAAGTCAACCACGTGATTCGCCTTGTCTTGGCGAACATTTCCACACTAATTTCACATTCACAGCTCGCTTCTCGGCAATCTGAGGTGCAGACGCACTCCATGTACTCAAGCATACGACATTGGCTGGTGGAGAAAGCTACGCGAGAGTTATCGCTTAGCTGGGTTGGGTGTCTCACCCAGCCGTCTTTGTGCGCTTATGGCGCAAGCTTCGGCTTTGTATTCGGCCTGCATCAAAAGTATATGGCTCGTCTATACGGACACGAGCCGGAACAGGAAGATAATGGTCCAGGTCTTTGTGTAGACGAGCTGGAGAGACGAGAGATACGTCATTCGCTTGGCACGGCTCGGAGGAGTCGGCTGGTGAACTCGAAACGGAAAAATGTACACTTTTGGGAATTTTACAAGGAGAAATGTGTGTGAAAACAGTGCGAAGAGAAATAATTCCTGGGTGGCGAATAAACCAGACAGAGTTGAGAGAAATACGTGGGTGCATTCTCGGAGCTCCGTTTAGCACTATTTCAAAGTGTAGACGTGTCTACTGTGTCTGTACAAAAGTATATGTGGGTCTAAAAGTGGGTGTGTGGGTTTTTTATAACACAGCCAAAAAACATGCTACAAGAATGAGGGCAGTTTCAAACGATTCCTAGAGCCCTGGAGAACACGAATATCAACTCCCCATGTCTCTTCCATGTCTCTAACACCTTTTTTCAGCGTGCGGTTATGTATACAGTGCACTGCTTGGTGATGCATATATGTGCTTTTAGAAAAGTGCTGGAAAAATAAACAGGCGTCTGGGGGGTTCCCGGAGTCCGTAGAAATGTTTCTCAACAGCTCAAAAGGCCATATTTCAAGTCTAGCGTGTTTTTTAATGACTTTTGTGTTTCAATACTATACCTAATGGAGAGTCAAATACTCCTTTTTCTGAGATATGAGAAGACGAGCGAAACTTGTCAGGGAGTTGTTTGAGCCGCTACAAATCCTTCTGTGGACTCCACATGGCTGTAGCTAGCTTGTATGACTTTTTTTGAGCCTTCTAGTAAAAGTAGTGTATCATAGAATACAGCTCATATGGAGTTCCTGGAGCTGGGGAAAAGCATGGAAATGAGTTGGAACGCTTCACAGAACCGACACAAACACGTTTCTCAACTCCAGCTGTCTTGATCCAGTTTCAAATGTGTTCTTCTGAGCTCTCTCAGAAGAGCTTGATGTATGACTAATCAGAGGTTATGAGTGAAGATGGAAGGTGAAAAAGTGGTCACGTGACTTTCTAGAGCCGTCAGAAACCTCCTCCTGAACTCCACGTTTCCACAGCAACACTCTAACATCTCGTTTGTGACTCTCTTATGGGACACCTCATCACATGTCTCAATTGTACTTCTGAGAGTAGCTGGCACGTGATCAAGTGTTCCAGTGTGTTACCCACGTCACCTGAAACACTCCTGAGGACTCCACAATGTTGTAGCGTGTTTCTAGAGAGCTGGAGACATCTTTCTGTGTGGGTGATGTTGTACAAATTGAGAATGCTCAAAAGTTGTCCAAAAGTGATTCGAAAACATGGAAATTGATTCTGCTGCTCCGGAGAGCCGTTCTAAGTCGATTCCCGGACTCCATTTTGTTGTGGCACGTTCCCTCGTTGTTTTAAAGCTGTATGTTTGTGTATGTTGTGAAAAAAGAAGAAGACTCAGAAAATCATCCACAGTAGAGCTGGAAACAAGAGAACTGCTGGAAACGATTCCTACAGTCTCCCTCAACACCCTCATCAACTCCAATCTGTTGTAGCATCATTTCTCGTCTTCTTAAACGTCTCTCTTTTTTGTGTGCCATATGTCGTGTAAAACTGTCTTGTAGTTGTTGTAGAAGTGCTGGAAGCTCACTGAATGTAGCAATGTGTTTGTCTGTCCTCTGCGGTCATTTTCCACAACTCCAGGTGTCTGTAGGAGTTGTATTTGTTGAAGTAGACGAGTGCGTGTATGGAGGTGAATAAAAAGCGGAAAAAGAAGAAAAAAGAACAGAAAAAAAGAAGAAAGGAAAAAGGAAAAAAACCAGAATATTCCTGGAGTCTGTAGAATCACTCTCATCAACTCACCTCCCTCATATCTCTCTTTTTGAGCAAATGGAATGACTTTTCATCAAACATACACTACCCATGGTAGTAATCACACAAGTAGAGATATGAAGAAGAAGAACATATGAGAGTACTCCTAGCGACCCAGAGAACACGTTCCCGAACTCCCCAAAGCTCCAGCTCGTCTCAGAAAAATCTGACGTCACATTTTCTCACTCACCTTAGTAATACTCCAACATGTTTCAGAACAACATAGAGTCTCTGTAAGTGCTTCTGAGAGGTCCTCAGACGTGTCCCAGTATTCCCTGATACTCACCCATACTCACTGTCATTCTTTGTTTTGTCGTTTTGTTTTTTCAAAGTCGTTTTTCTCTTTTGTTGAAGGTCAAGTAAGTAGTTGACGTCACACTTAAAGGCACCAAAGACACTCACCATACTTAACTAAAGCTGAGTAATCTGAAAAAGAAAATTCAAAAAACGGAAAATCAGAAAATCAGCTTAGTCAGATAGTCACGTGAGTGAGACTTCATGTAGGAGATCCTATGAGTGCGTAAACATGGTGTTTTTGTGTCCTTGTTGTTTTTTTGTGTAACTCACTGTTTGATACTAAAAAGTATTCAAAGACATACACCTGGTTATATAAGTACTTCTGTATTTGCCACCAAACGTCTCAGGCATCAGTTTGGCGTTTTGTGTCTTCAGGCAGCTTTCTTTGCAGTTTTTTTTAACAAATTTTGTCTTTTCCGTTTTTCTCTTTTTCCGTGAAAATTACTTGAGACATCTAAGTAATGTACTTGACAGTAGTTGACAGTACTTAGTCATGTACTTAGTAATAGTACACAAAACAGAACACGAACAAGTACAGAAAAACAGACAAATCTGAACATCTAAGAACACATGGAGATATCTCGCCACCCCGCCTTGCGTGAAAAACCCTCTCTCTAACTTTTCCGCCTCATCTGCCTCACTTTATGAGAATCTCGAACGCTGTGGAATTTTGTGGAATTTGAAAAAAAAAAAAAAAAAAAAAAAAAAAAAAACGGAAAAACGGAAAAACTCAGAAAAGTTCCGGGAAAAAAACAGGTGGCAAATTTGACCTCAGAAAATCATATCTGGCATCTCTTAACCCTCCCTGACCACTTTTTTCGCCCAAATCAACTCTCATTCACCCTTCTTTTTACTTCTTCTCGAACACTCTTTACATGCAACATTTCAAAGCCGCACAGAACCCGGAAGTGCTCCAGTTTTCGCCGGAGAGGTGCCGGAGACCCGGGAAAGAGTCGGGAGGGTAAACGAGACCGTGCGAATCGTTTAAAAGACTTCCCAACTTCAAAGCTCTTCTCCTGGTGTTTTTATCGACATTAGCAACATCCATATCGTGAGTATCGTCGGATCATAAAAGAGGAGGTTTGAGACATGGTGGAGAGATGCGAAGTCAAGGAAACGCATTCTCAGAGCTCTGGAAATGTCGCTGAGAACTCCTGAAAGTGTCGGGTTTTTTGTTCGTTTTTTACACGTCTTTTTCCCTCCAGAAAAACACGACTTGAACGACAACTTAATGACGACTTAATAACGACTCAATGACGACCTAATCGCTTCTGGCGACTTATACCGCCTCCCAGAAACTCCCGCTGAACTGCATCACGTGACTCAACAACCTGGTAGTTTTTTACCGAAAAAACCGCACTTTCGACCAAAAACTCCACATCTCGCTCAGTTCAGACACCACAGACAAACAGAGTCCACCATTTTACTCGCGAGACGACGACGAATCGAACAGTAGTACTTTCATCGCTATTCTATGTCTTCCTATCATTTTGACTCTCATTCTCTTTTTTTTTTTTTTCCTTTTTTTTTTGTTTGATCTAAAATCTCCATATTCCACGGAATCACGATAAAAACCAGTCTAAATTCCTCCCCCGTCCCTCCCAAACACCACATCGATCTCGCCATATCTCTACGTGCTTTTTCCATCGACTTCTGTCGTTTGAGACACTTCAAATTCACGAATCTGGAAAAAATCACAACTTTCGACTTTTTCGATTTTTGAACAACTTTTTTGCTCGTCTGCCTCCAGCCCGGTCTCGCGGACACTTGTCGCAACTTTCCGTGGCAGCCATGTTCCCAGAGCGTGCAAATCAGCGTTTTCTCGTATTCGGTTATTCATCCAAAAATTAAAAATAAAATTAAAAATAAACACGTCATCTATAACCGAGTAGTGAGTGAGTATATCTTCTGTCTCTGTTGTGCCTTTATTTGCACTTGTAATTTGTTTAATTATTATTCCGAATTTCCAAATCATTTTTCTTATTTTTCTTTTTTTTATTTTTTATTTTTTTTATTTTTTATTTCATTGTTAATTCTTTTTTATTCGATAATTGTCTGAGACAAATGGAGCCATCTACAAAGATGAGACTCTCTTTCTATCAACTATTGCTCTGGATCTATTGGCAAATATCGGATCTACAAGTCCTAAACGGATTTGCAATAATGATTATGATTTATTTGATTTTTTCGGTATTTATTTATTTATTGATTTTTTCGGATTTTTTTCATTTTATTTGATTTTAAAGGGTTTTTAAAAGGGTTTTTGGCACTTGTAAATTTCTCAGATTTTTGCAGGTTTTATTTGTATTTTTAATCCGCCCACCTGAACTGGGGGCTTTTCTTTTTGTGGTCGAAATGGACAAGGGCTGCTTTCAGGCCAGATGATAGGGTTAGGGTTTGAGCAGGGTTGGGGTTTCAGTCGGGGTTGGGGTTTTTAGTAGGGTTAGGGTTTTCATCAGGGTTAGGGTTTGGTATATCGCTCTTCGGTGCTGCTGCTGCGGCGGCTTTAGGGATTTAGGGTTAGGGCCCCTGATGGGATGGACAAGACACCCGTAACACAGTCAGGGGTTAGGGTTACCGCTTGCTGCTGCTGCTGCTGCTGCTGCTTGCCCCCCCACCGCACAAGGGTTAGGGTTGCCGAATCGGGGTCAGCGTTTAATTCAGGGTTAGGGTTGCCCCGATTGGCGTTCAATTCAGGGTTAGGGTTATCCCAATCGACGCTACTTCCTGGTTAGGGTTATCCCAATCGACGCTCACTTTCAGCGTTCCCGGGCTAGGGCACTCCGCATCAGATCTTGCACGCCCGATAAAGCATGTGTTGAGCGTGCCCTAATACATGGGCTAGGTGCATTAGGACCCTGCTTACTCGGTAATGTCTTCTTGACATGTGTAATGATTAAATATTAATATTTAATTAAATTAAATTAAATAAATAAATAAAATAAAATAAAAAATGGAAATAAAAAATAAATAAAAAATGGAAAATAAAAATATATAAAAAAAACCAGAAAAAATCAAAAGACACCAATCCAATCCAATCCAATCGTCCACATCTTTCAACTCCCTCTCGTTGTCATGACGACAATGTTTTGTCTCGTGGCTGCACACTATCAGGCAGTGTCTTAGTTAAGCAGAAATATGAATTTTTTTTTCTGCGGGCGAGATAATAATTTCCCGTCTGGGGAATGTAAGGGGACTATCTGCCTGCGAAAGACGATATTCCTTTTTCCACATTCCTCAGCGAGATTGGTCTGTCAGACATGAGGTGGCTGGAGTTAATCTGGGCTTTTGGTTACCCTTGAGACATGTCTGAGAGCTTATGAGTTATGAGGAGACTATTGAGCGGTGGTTTCCTGTTTGGACGATCGTCCCTGTCATATTTGGTAACTCATAAGTCATAACCGAGGTGGGTGGATGGTTATGACTTATGAGTTTGAGTGGAATTTGAGAAAGATACTTGTACTTGTTTCAAGTTGGTCAATCGTAGTACAAAGAAATCAAGACATGAAAAATCCAGCTGATTTTTCACCTTTTCATTCCATCCATCCATCAATCAGACCCTGGTAACCCCCACTGGTGCTGTCTGACGTGCCTCTCACTGCCGCTTGTCTCATGTCTCACGCATGTTTCAAAGACTTCCCCTCCAGAGAGGTTGCGCAAGTTTATTCGTGGAAGGTGGCGGAAGGTATGACTAAGTCTTGAAGGTGTTGGAGACTTGTATTCAAGTGTTCAAGGGTGTTCAAGTGTTCAAGGTGGTGCTTGTACTTTGGATGTAAGTAGTGCGTGACAAAAACGCTCAGAATTTCCAGGAGACGGCCAATTGAGCTGAAATTTCGGGTAGTGAGTAAACCGGGGGAGGCGAATCGAACGGTAGTCTCATGTTCTGTGTATCTCTTCTGGATCAAAAGATGTGGTGGTTTCTGTGTTCGGTGACAATTAAGGTGGTCTTTAAGAAAAAGTCGAGAAAGTCAAGTAAATGGAATAAGTATAACAAAAAGTCAAGTAAATGGGATAAGTATAACAAAAAAGTCAATAAAACATTATTGAGTGGTGGAAAATGGAATTGGAGGTGTGGTGGTAGTCTTCAGAGACGTGGCAGTTGATTTCCCTTTTTTTCGTGTTTTCTTTCTAATTTCCCTTTTTTTCTGATTTCCCTTTTTTTCTCATTTCCCTTCTTTTTCCAGTTTTCCACCAAAATCAACTCCCTGATAATTCTCTTCTCCGGGTTTGTACTCCGAATTAATGCCTTCCTTTCTCATCTCTTGTCTCCAGCATGAAGATCCCAGTGACTTGGCAATTGAGCAAATTGAATTAATTTAATTAAAAAAATAATTGAAAATAATTAAATTAAAATAACTGAAAAAATCAGAAAATCAGAAAATCAGAAATGACGAAAAAACGATTTCTATGAGCATCTCTAAAATCGACCCACCCACTAACTCCTCGTATCTCCACGGATTCTCTGCGGATGATGATCCAAGACATGATCAACATATGAAGATGACGAATGATGGACGAAAGATGTGCGGACGATAATCGATGCCCAAAACGTGTTAAGTGTTCCCAAAGTGACATGTACAGTATGTACAAGTAAGTGCTACAGGTATTTCTACTTTTTTTTTTTACTAATCATTTTGTTCAACTACTAAGATAAGTAACTTTGTTGGGAATAGTTGAGAAATTTGAGGCAAAACATGACAAATAATGTTCTCAAAAAACACCCCAAATCCTTCATCTTCTACAAGTACCCCCTCCAGAAACACCATTTCCCCTCTCTGTACCCTCCCCATCCCCTCCCACCCCTCCGACACGTGAAACCGTTGCTGTCGATTAACTCACCTCTCAGTTACCCTACCGTGGCCCATGTGATGTCTCAAACATGTGGTTAGTTTTTGCTGTCTTGGGTTCGGTTCCCCACACCACGCCATTTTAGACAGAGGTCTAAAGCGCCTATATGCGGTCTAAAATACGAGGGGAGCTATGGGCCAATGAGGGGAAGCCGTCAGAATTTAGTCGGCGTTGAAATCGGGGTTTTTTTTCTAGCTCTCCGGTGACCTGTGGGGTACCCTTATTAAGGGTCTTAGTGGTTGTAAATCTCTCATTTGGAAAGAAATGTGGAATAAATGACAACGACTTAAGAACAAAAAATAAAAAAAAAAAAATGACTACCTGTAATGCTGCGGTCTTCAGATTGCTGTTTCTGATCTCGGATCTCTCTTTGACACTCTGATAACAGTTCCAAGAGCAGTATTTTATATTCCCAGAAGGGATTCCATGATAGTTATCACTATCTAAATCTTGTTACCCTGATAAGCTTGTCATATGGAAACAGCAAGGGAGGACCCTTAGTAAAGATGATTTTGGAGTAATTGTGGGAATATGAAATATGGAAATTTTGGAAATTTTGGAAAATACAAAAAACTCTCGAAATCTCTCTACTCACCTAGCGGACCCACTCATGCGCTTGGCAGGCTATTAATCCGCCGTGCATTGAAAAAGCAACGAAAAACGGCCACCAGTGAAAATCAGGTCAGAAAAAAAAAAGAAAAAAAAAATCAAAATATTCCAAACAATTTCAAATAATTCCAAACAAAGCGGAAAAAATTGCAGAGCAAAATTTAACGTCTCTGGACCCTCTGTGACCGCCTCACCACCTCCCTTACCTCCCCTACCTCCAGCAATCGTTTCGCAACATTACTCGTCCAAACTTCGATCTCGCACATGATACAAGCCAACTTTTTCCAAGATTGCGCCACGTGATCAGCCGTGGGATGGAGCGGGTGCATGCGTCAGGTATTGATGGTATTATCGGCTAATTGATCTTGGCATTTTTGGGATTTTTGGATTTTTGAATTTTTGGAGTTTTTGGTATTTAAAAAAATAAAAAATAAAAAATAAAAAATATAGAAAATATTGAAAAATGGAAATAAAAATTGAGATTGTGTGGCCGTCTTATAGCAACAATCGACATTGGGTGTTATTCTTATACCCGAGGAGCGATGCTACATTGGACTTTATTTCGAGGAGTTGGGTTTTAAAAGATTAAATTAATTAAATTAATTAAAATAATTAAATTAAAATAATTAAAATAAAATAATTAAAAATAATTAATTAAAAATAATTAAAAATAATTAAAATAAATCAGAAAATCAGAAAAAATCAAATTAAATGGGAAAATCAGAATACTACAAAACACTCCTACACTCCTACACTGTTCTACAAGTACCTCTGTCTACTCATAAATATATACAATAAATAACATCTATCTACCTTCCGTTCTCCTTGAGACACTTCATGACATGGTCATCGAGCCACTTATCGGCCCGAAACCTCCTTCCACAGTTGCAAGTGCCGTAATGGGTCAGCTTGGACTTGAGATCGCGAAATCCCCGCACCAGCTTGGCCTCGTCAAACTGAAAGTGCGAATGAAGAAGATGTTTCTTGTAGTCATAAGGTCTGTTGAACTGGCCGCGTTTGTGAGAACACTGATCTCGAGGGTAAGGGCACACGAACCGGGCCACTCGCTGGTGGATTCGCAGGTGCCGAGGCAAGTCTCGTCGAAAGTACTTTTTGCACACCGGACAGTGGTACTTGCGGTACTTGGTCTGCTCGTCGGAAGACAGGTTTTTGAACAGCACTCCGTGGGCGGAAGGCGAGTCGTCCAGCGACAGTTCTTCCGCGTCCGAGTCGTCGTCGGAGGCACAGGGCGAGTTGCAGTCGTCTTCGTAGTCGGTGACGTTGTGGGTGTGGGTGTGGGTGACATTGTTTGTGTTGTGAGTAGAGGGGGTGGAGTTGACGGTGACATGGTTCATGTTGGGGGTTACATGGTTCATGTTGGGGGTCACATTGGTCATGTCGTGAGTGACATTGGTCATGTTGGGGGTCACAGAGTTGATGTTGTGGGTCACAGAGCTCATGTTGGGGGTCACACCGCTCATGTTGGGGGTCACACCGCTCATGTTGTGCATGTTCTGGTCATCCCTACCATACATCGAGTACGACTGCGAACGAGAATGAACAGGAGTGGGCTGACAGGCAATGGGAGACACATCGACGGACGACAGAGGAGAGGCATGCAGCGTCTGAAGAGGCGGCGTCATCTGCATCTTCTTCATGTTCATGTTCACGTTTGTGTTCAACAGATCGAAACCGTCGTCAAACAGCGAATCCGAAGAGCCGACGGTAGGAGAAGTGCCCTCGGAGCTCATGGTGGGCGACATCATCGACGGGAACACCACATCGTCGATCGCCATGGCGTCGTACGTGTAGTAGGGATCAAAGTCTGTGGCAGTGGCATTGGTGACATTGGTGGTGTTGGGGGTCACATTGGTGGTGTTGTGGGTCACACCGTTTGTGTTGGGGGTCACACCGTTTGTGTCACTGACATTGTCTCCCACAAATGGCGTGAAGTTCAGAACAGTGTTGTTCAACGAATCCAGACTGGCTGTGTCCGTCACCTCGGGGAATGCGTTCACGACATTGGAGTTGTCGTATCCGAGGTCAAACTCCGACTCGTTGAATTCAGGAAGAACCAGAAAGTCGTACATGGTGGTGGTGTGGTGTGGAGTTGGGGTGGAGTTGGCGGGTAATTGGCGGGTAATTGGCGGTTAAATGGGCGGTTAAATGGCGGTTAAATGGGCGGCTGGCGGCTAATTGGCGGCTATCTCGGCGGCTGGCGGCTAATTGGCGGCTATCTCAGGACTGTCCGGCTCACTTGCTCTGGTGATACCACTGGTGGTGACGGCCTACCTTTATAAGTCCTTTGCTATCTTGCATAACTCAAAGTTTCCCAAACAGACTATTTTACTTTTGTGGAGCGATGTTGGCTCTCTCCGATGTAGGTTGGCAGAATCGAAAAGCAGCAAAACACAAAGTTGCTTGTGTGAGTGGGGCGGAACAAGAGCGGTTAAAGCGGCTAAAAATGGGCGAAAATGGAGCCGAAAATTTGAGCGTTTTTGGGAGTCTCCGAAAATTTATTCTGAATTTTCCCAATTTTTCTTTGAATTTTTCCAAAATTATTTCATTTATTTCATTTTATTTTCTCAAGACTTCCAACTGCATGTCCCCATCCGGACAAAGGTTGTTCTCGGCTGGCCCACAGTCCGATCAAGCGGCGGACAAGCTTAAGAATAAGGTTCGAGACATAGGCTAGCAGAAGCCTAAAACGGACAAAGAAATGCACCGCTGCAGCGTCATGCATCTAGCTCGAGATCTGCAGCAAGCCAGAAAATGGAGAAATGACATGGGAAAAAATGGGGAAACAGGCGGATCCAAATACCAAGATACTTCATCGCCTTCTGAGTCGATTTATCCACTTCTTATTCCTCTCCCATTACCCTAACCCTAAATAAACCGTCCCTAACCTCACTCCCATGCTGCAGGGTTTTAGATTGGCTTTATGCAGAGTCTAAGCACAGCTGCGCCAGAAATGGGGTGATGAGAGAACCTTAACCTGACACATGTGACGCACAAAGACTAGATGAAACTGCTTAGTCAGGTTGCCATGGTGATGGGATGGGAGTGGTAATAATAAATAAATAAATAAATAAAGGAAATTAGGAGAGACGGTGGAAGGGTAGATTCAGGGTAGATATAGGGCTGTAGTATGGTGCAATTAATTGTACAATTTTTGTTGTATTTTTCTTATTTTCCCATTTTCCACATTTCCACAACTCATCTCTTACTGCTCTTGAAGTGGTACATGAAAAACGCTGGAAATGCACCATCAAATGTGTACTCATTTTGAAGCCGAGGTTGGTGTTGAAGAAGGAGATTTGGGTGTTTTTTGGTGTTCAGGAGTTTTTCTGGATTTCTGGATTTCTGGATTTTCTGTTTTTTAAAAAAAAAAAAAAAAAATCGTCCAAAACGTGGAAACGTTCAAATTGGTTGTGTCACTGCCGACTTTTCTCAAATCTTGAAAAACGTCTCAGACGACATGGGAGCAACACAAGCCAGGTTTCTACGTGGCCCAGGTTTAGATAATGTGTATTCTTTGGTCGAGTGTATCGTGTCTGGGAGGGAGGTTGTGGTGAAGAGAAGATGTCCTCTGAAAAGTTTTGTGGTTGGCCAAAATTGATGAAATTTGATTTTCTGACTCTTTTCGCCGAACGGAATCCTCCTGTCAAGTCCCCAAATCGATAGCTCTTCTGTGGCGTTTTTTAAAAGCTCTCACAGTGCACCCTCTCTCACTCTCACAAGTGAGACACGAACATCGTCGAAAACGGAATGAAACAGGACGAAGAAAAAGACGTGTCTTAGAGACGACCAGGGTGGTGGATATCAGGCCAAGTGGAGACTCGATTGGCTTATCTCAGAGCAGTGAGGGGTGAAAGTTGGAAAGTTGTTTTGAGAAGTTGAAAAGTTTTGAAAAGTTTTGAAAAATGAAGAAATCGATCAGAAATGATCAAAATCGATCAGAAACGATCAGAAATGATCAGAAACGATCAAAGACGAAGAAAAACGAATCTATGTATCTCGGAGTCCGTCAGAAACTCTTATTAGAGATATACGTCGAATACATTACCTTGCAGTATAGAAGTAGTGAAGAAGAGATACAGTACCGATATTCAAGCGAGAGAAACTGTTGAAATCAAGTATTCGAGTCTTTTCAGTCACACTAAAAGACTCCTATCATCTCCTCTTTATTCTATACGTCTTTTATTACCATTAACTTGTATACTCATTCTTCTCACACTTCTTCTCATACTTCTTTTTAGACACTCGTGGATACACTTCAAGACTAACTCTTGCACACTTCCGCCAACACTTCAGGCGTGCTATCTCGTACCTTCCAGCTCACTGGCTCTCATTATACTTTGATCTTCACATACCGAATACGTATTCTCGTATCTCGCGGATTACGTCTTAGGCACCATTCCAGAAGGCGGTTATGTGTCGGTAGTGTAAGATACAGATGTCTTTGATGTGAAATTGAAATAATCTCTTGAAATGGTAGTATTCAAAATGTTTTCACAAAAAAAAAAAAAAAAATATTCTTCAAATAGTCGTACCCCTACCTGCTTAACGGAATTTGGGAAATGGGAAAAAAAAAACACACAGAAATACACAGAAATACACAGAAATACCTCCAAATCGTCAAAATCAACCACCACCACTCTTCTACACCACCCCATCAACCACCCCATCTCACCCACCTCACCCATGTACCATTAATCCAAAACTAGAAGGTAGAAACGACTAATCAAGACAACAAGACAACAGACAACAAGACAACAGACAACAAGACAACAGACAACAAGACAACAGACAACAAAACAGCAGCCACATCTTTCTGTCCTTCTCTTTCGGGCAAATCTGATTGCCATCTGTTATCTTTCTCTTCTGTCGTTTCGTTTTTGTTTCCACTTTTTTTTTTTTTTTTTTTTCGTCTTCTTCTTCAATCGCCACTTTTGTGTTTGTGCACATTCTGGATTCGTTGCTTTTGTGTTTTGTGTTTTGCCACTTTGTTTTTGTGTTTCCCCCCAATTTTGCGCTTTTATTAAGGTTTGCGAGAAAATTAAATAAAAATTAAAATAAAAAAAACCAGAATTGGGGAATTAAATAATGGTCAAATAAATGGGAAAAAATTTAAAAAAAAAACTAAAAAGTTTTGAGGCACAATTTCTCCACCTTCTCCACCGCATTTTTTGCTCCACTTACCGCTTCCATTTTTGCGCCATTTGGACATGCCGCTTTTGATACAGCAAAGATCCCCTCAGAGGTGCATACAAGGAAATTAGTGAAAAGTCAAACTTCTGCAGGTACACAAGCGAGAATTTTGAAGTATTAATTAAATGATTAAAAATTGAAAATTGAAAATAATTGGAAAATTGGAAAAATGGAAATTCATGAAAATTCACAATTTTGCAAAAGAAATACAACCCCATAATTACTGCACAATTACCAACCGACAGAAACACCCTGTATCTTCTTCACCTTCTCTCTCCCAAACTTAACTCTATAGCTTTCTTCGAGAATGTAGTGATATTATCTTAACGAAGACTTTGGTGCAGCACGTTTGAGATACATGCCAGATTCTCCACGTGAGACATCAACACATGGCTGTAGGTTTCGCCATTCTTTTTCGTTTTTTTTCGTTTTTTTTCCGCCAGCCTAATCTGTCGTGTCTCATCCTGACACAGGTCACTTTGGGCGTGAGCTGTGCCTGTTTTGGAAGCGTGGGACGGTCAAGGCGGCGGGCCCGAGGAATGTGTCGCACCTGTGTTTTGTTTGTGTCCATTTTGGGACGCTGACGAATCGCGGAATTTCAGCTGAAACGAGAACTGAGTTACCCGGTAGAATCGCAAGCACACATGTGATTGGCACGAGATTACTAAGACAGAGAAAGGAAACGTAAAGGAAGACACTGGTCAAGTCCGCAATTCTATATCGTCTCTGTAGCCCAAACTAAGTGACTTTTTCGTCTACAAAGAAAAGCTCGCTAACTTGTCCTGCGCTGCACGGAAACGCTCGGCAAGTTCGTTGTTCGTCTTCTCGTGCCCTAACTGGCCCGCTGACGAAAGCGCAACTCTGCTGGCTTCAAACTCCGCTCGTGTCCGTATTCTCCGCTCGTAAAACGACCATGTGCTCGCTAACGCACCGATACGGGCTCTGGCAGCGCCGTGCAAACCGAAATCAGACGCACACTGCTCTGAAAGTGACCTCAAAGGTTCTCTCAGGGCAGTTTGAGCCGAAAGTGGGTCACCACCACCGATTTTCTGCATCCTCCAGAGTTGAAAAGCGTATAAACGGCTCAATCCTTTGTCTCGGGCCTGATTAAGGCCTCTGGAGGGTTGCAGGCGGCCTGCGCAAGGTTCACGAGCTTTCCTTTTTGATTTTGGCCGAAAAGTGGCGGTTTTGGAGCACTTTGGGGATTCTGTGATCCCGCCGTGCGGCTCGGAAAAGGAGCACAGAAGGGTGCAGATGGCTGCATAACCGATAAGATGGAAACGTTGTTTTGTGTAGGTTAACCTTATTTGCGACCTTCCAGAAGCATGCAGAATGCGCGAGAACCGGAACTCGGACGAAAATGGAGCAAATCGAGATAAGCCTGCAGAGTGCGGCTGTTTGATTGGCTAGGGAAGGGTGTATGTTTGATGAGGTGAAAGGGGGGGCGAAAAGTTGGGTTTTTTGAAAACACTATAACTCGGCCAATAAAAGAGATTCAGAGTTGTTAACCTCAGGGGACGTTCAATTGCTACTGAAGAATCTGCTGTCAAAATTTCATCCATTTCTGAGCACTTTTGAACCACTTTTTCCTGTTTCGCCGCCCCGTGCGGCTCACTTTAACTTTCGGAATGCTCCCGTGCGGCTCATTAATTCCCTCCCCGTGCGGCTCAAAAAAGGTCCGTTCCGTGCGGCTCGGAAATTGCGTTCTTCGATGCGGCTCGCTGGGAGGTTCTCGTGCGGCTCGGAAAAGGCGGTGTCTGTGTCTCTCGGCTCTTTGGGGCACATTTTCGAGCGGCTTGGAAAATGGCACAAAGACGACGCACACAAAAAGTGCATTATTTTTGTCGCCGAAAACGCACCGAACGGCGAGGCTGGTCTGGGGGGCATTTTCGTGCGGCGCATCTAGGCTTTCGGTTAGCGTGCCAGACCCTACGTCGGACATGGGCAACTGCAACTCGGAGAATGGGAGCAAGTGGAGATGGTGGAGGACGAAGAGGAAGGTTGAGGGATATTTGGAGAAAATGGGGGAAATAGGAAGGAAAATGGGAAAAAATGAGCGCAAAATTGGACAATGGTTTTTGGGCGTTGGAGAAGTAGCGGCCGTTTTTTCGCTATTTTTGAGCTACAGCACAGTACTTTTGAGCTACATGGGGTGAATAAGGAGTGGGGATAAATGGGAAAATGTGAAAATGTGAAAATGGAAAAATGGGAATATTCAAATGTGTACCGAAAAATATATAAAAAATTAATGGAAAAATTAATGGAAAAATTGTAGCTCAGTTCTGGGGTTCCTGAACGTCGGAATAATTATTCCTGCTAATTTGGCGCTAATTTGGCACTACAGAGGTGTGCATTAATGAAGACATTAATGAGGTACAAGGTATTCGAAAATCAAGATATCAGAAAAATAGAAAAAATGAAACAAAAAAACGAAACAAAAACGAAACAAAAAACAAAAATCGCCACTTTCCAAAGGATCGTCTATCACACTCACGGATAGCGGAATATCCTTTGTTTAGCCTGCTTTGGTGGCGACAAATACGGTGTGAGCGTAATTGGAGAAAATTGGGGAAAAATTGGAAAAAATTGGAAAAAATTGGAAAAAAAAGTAAAATTTGCCACCCAAATCGGGGATGCTAAGGATGGTTTTAGACGTGAAAATAATCCCCTTTCTCTTGTTTGCCACCATTTTTTTTCCATTTTTTTCCATTTTTTCCAATTTTCCACCATTTTCCACACGCTTCTATCCTCTTCCACGTAATATACGAACGTTCACTAATTTGACGTTTAACTCGTGCGGCATTTGTGATAGTTCCTGGATAACCAGACAAAGGTCTGGCTCCTGCTGGATTCTCGATACGGCACGGTTTTCTCCAGGTAAAGAAAAAAGTGTTCGTTTACGCACAGGTGACTGCTGGCAGGGTTAACCAGGGTTAGTCTCAACTTCGGTGCATGGCTCCAGCACGGAATTACTCGGCCGACTTCCGAGACCCTAAGTGAGGGAAGAAGGGGAAAAAAGAAGGAACAAAAAGTTGGGAAAGGCGAAAAGCTGGCAAAAGAAACCATGACACTGCCCCGTTGATCTCGTGTTCATCTTGGCTCAAATACAAGCTCGAAGATCGACTTGGCTTTAGGTAAGCTCAGGTTGATAATGTCGATTCCATATTGGAGTACGGTACTTGTATCGGACCTTTGAGTGCCTGAGATAAGAGGTGAGGCGGGAGGGAGGCGGTAGGCTGTGGGGCAGGAGGTGGTGAGGCGTTTCACGTGCTGAACGAGTGGTTAAGTGTGTTAGTTGAGGTGTACTTGGTTAGAGGTACAGATAAGCTGTGTTAGAAGTACCGGTAGGCGCTAAGATGAGAAGTGCTGCACTTTGGGGTACTTTTGAGAGTCTCCCATGGCTCTAACGTAGATGGTTAGTGGTGTTGTGTATTTCTGTGGTGTTGTTTCTGAGTGTCTTAAGAGCTGGTCTATTTGTTGAAGTCTTAAGAGCTGAGTTGTTGTCTATTTGTTGAAGCGGTACATGTCATGGTGAAAAGACTTGTAGTTTCATGGATGGTGACGCAGAATTCATTAGGGAACGCGTCAACATCGTGTTATCAGTGTTGTGAGAGCAGGAGTTCAGTCATTGGTCGATAACAGTGCCTGTTAGACACGTATATCAGGTGTAAGTACTCACGTAAAGAACTGACTCAGTGACAGTATTCTGACCCAATTGACAGTTTTCTGAGTCCATTCATTAGTCATCTCCATTGAACTCATTGACTGTCCCATCAGTGTGTCCCATCAGTGTGTCCCATTACTTCAAGAGTCCTGATCAGCTTACCTTCTGTCAGTCAAGTGTTTAAGAAGAAAGGAGTAGTTCAGTCATTGGCTTAGTAATGTCAGTGCTCGCATAAAGAGAACTGACTCACTGACTATGACTCCACTTCTACTGTCCTCTCATTAGTGCCAGAGTCAAGGTCGGTTTGTTTTCTGTTATCAAGGAGTGATGAAGAAGAAGGAAGGGTCAGGAGACAAGGTCTTATATAACTGAGGCCACGTAGCTGACTGGTCGGGAACTTTGGGGCTGGAATTTTGGGGCTGTTGGTCAGCAGACAAGAACTTTGGGGCAATCGGTCAGCAGACAAGAATTTTGGGGCTCAACGTCAGCAGACAAGAATTTGGGGCTTATCTCTCAACAGGAGGACGATACTAGTGAGAGTTATGAGACGTTGATGACGAGAATTAACAACTGAGAAATGTTAGATGAGCTGTAGTCACTGACAGACGTCTTCTATGGTCACTCAGACCTCAGCTGTTCTATAGTGTGTTGGTGAGACAAAGGAACATGTAATTACAGTAACTGTTATAGTCCCAGTTGTACAAGACAGTCCTGGTGTATATTTAAGAACGTCAGCTATCATAGTACCGGTAGTACGGTAGGTCACTATATAACTGAGGTAACTGTGGTCTTCAGCTGTCTTGATCAGCTAAGGACGCTATTCCAGGCTACTTTTTATATAGATAAGTCATTAGTCCAACTCCTTTGACTGAGGTAATCTGCTGTAGTCTTCAGCTGTCTAAGACGTCTATAAAAGCAGCTATAAGAAACGTAATCACTTTTGTTGCTGTCAATGACTAAACTTGTTGACAACTTGTTGAGGAGTCCAAGTAGACAGTACTCATAACTAGTCATATTAGTCTACCAAGAGACTGCAGATAACACACCAACACTTATAACACTTGTACCTGACTTTTTTTATTCTAAAGATGCGTCACAGAAGTCACCTATAGATCAACCTCACTAATGCAGGTCCAGCAATAATGACAGTGACTTGCAGTAGTTCGTGTTCGTATTTTTAGCGTCTTTTGGGGCTGCAGATTTAGTGGCATAATCAATACGTGGCACATATGCTGATTCTGGTCTAATCACACATACAAGTCGTTTCTGGTCTAGAATGACAGCTAGACATTGTCTCTTATCATCTCATAGTTCTGTACCTTACAGTAGTTGCTGTAATAGAGATGTTGCTGTAATAGAGATGTCAGTGTAGTTAATGAGGCTCAAGAAGACCACTGTGAATGAACTGCAACCAAATTAATGCCATTTCTGAGTAAGTCTGTGTCAAATGTTGGAGAAATAAGATAAGGCATGACTGTTTATGGCAATCAGGAAGGACTTATTTGTGAGTATCAAGTGATGTTATTGTTTCCGATATATGTGAAAAGTCGTATCAAAATGACGAGAAACTTACCCCGGATCTAATGGTACCACTCACGAGCCAGTCAGATTACTCCGTCCTGAGTTGTAGAACTTGCTTGAGTTCTTCAAAAATAAGGTGGACCCCAAATTACGTAATAATAATTATTACGTAATTAACGAGCCGCACGGCTGGGGGTGGGCTTTCAGCCCCTCCTGAAATGGTCTTAAAAGTGAGAAAATTGGCTGAAAGTGAGAAAGAGGTATTCTGGTTGGTGAAGGATGTCACATGAAAAATCTAAGACCTCAGATATTAGTATTGACAGAGACACGTTTTGTTGATTAATCTCAACTGGGGCTAAGTAAGGTACTTTATCCCAAGTATTAGGCTCAGTACAATGGGGCCAAGTTCTAAGTGGCTCAAGTAATACCAGTCTCTGTAACTAGTTGTGATGAAAAACACAGGACTCCACAGGTTTATATACTTGTACCCACGTCTCTGAAAATCCCTCATGACTCACCACTCACCTGACTCACTTGCCATCCAATATCAAAACCAATCTCAAAACCAATATCACTAATGTCCATCAATTGTTTAACCAGCCCACCTGTGAGACACTGCCTGAGGTCAGCAAATGAGCGACGATAGAGAATAAATGGAGAGTTGCAACTGGTTCTTGAATACCCCATTTATCAGTTTTTATTCTCCTCTTTGTTCATTTCCCCTCTTCTTCTGTTGCCATGACTACCTCCCATATGCCCCATTTGTCCTTCTTACGTCATCATCACCATCTCACGAGGGAGGTTTGACTCGGGTGGTTTCACTCATCTCACTCACAAAGTTTTGCGCGCTTCCTGCTGAGACAAAGACTGCGAAAAAATACGGCCGTCGCGAAAAGATCCCTGCGCTATTTCAGCATTGGTGCCTGAGAAGGGGTATTGTAGGAATTGAAGGAATTGACAAAAGTTGGAGAAAAACAGAGAAGTTGAAAAAACGAGAAAACCCACCAAATAACCACCAAATAACCACCGAATAACCACCAATTCTTCACCTCTACTACACATCCAACCCGCTCAAACACCACGTGATACCTCAAACATGTTTCAACTATATTGGTCCAGCCACTCAATGTCTCAGTTGGCAATATCGCTGACTAAGCGGAAAAAGCGGGAAAAAATCTCAGACACAAATATCGAGCCGGCTTGTGGCGTAATAGCGGCGTTTGAACATGGACAATCAGCTGATTTGTGTTTTTTGTTGAGATTTCGAAAAACAACAGATTACTAAAAATACCCGAATTAACTCGCCAAAATTCCAAAATAACCCCAGAAAACCCACAGAAATTAAACCAAGACAAGCCACATGACCACCCACCTTCCCCAGGCACTTTGCTTCTTTGCCCTTCCTCAACTCACCCTCCACCTCGCTGTCTCATGTCGATCTAACTTGCCTTGTATAAAGCCGCACCCCGGAAGACGTCAAACCGTGTTCTCAAGACAGCAGGAGACAAGCGGAGCACAATGCCGGATTCCCTGAGTCTGTTACTCTACCAAAAACCCTCTCTCCACCGCTCTTGTCCATCTGACACAGTTTTGACCCTCACACTCTGTTTCCATGTGATCGGAGCCCTTTACAAAGAAACAAAAACTCTGAGAGACAGCTGTGACCTTGGCCAAAGTCTCAGGCGCAGAGAGCACACTGAAATCCACCTTGAGTTGGACTTTTGCTGTTTCACCTTAGTCTTCTCTTTGTGTGAATGCAGGAACAAGTGAGTAAGAGACGCAAAACGCAAACACTGAGGCCAAAGAACCATATTGGACACACACAAAGACCCGCAACTCTTTTCCACGCTTTTGCGCAACCTTGGACCGTCCACTGACGCACCCTAGGCTTTTTCGGTGTCACTTAACACCTCTTAAACTCGACCCCAACAATTTTGTGAACTTATCAGCCCAGATTTCAAGACACCAGCGGTGCACTGAAGCCTGCACCTGGCTGTAAGCTTTGGGGGAGGTTGAGACAGGTGTGGAGAAGCTGGTGGCAAATTTCCATAGCCTTTGATCGACTTTTGACCGAGGTGGAGGGAAGTTGTGGTGTGGTGAGGTGGATGACTAAGCATGGAGGTGAGGTGATGACTAATCGGATGACTAAGCTTGGGAGTGTGACTTAGATGACTAAGCTTGGGAGTAAGGGTGATGACTAAGCTGATGACTAAGCTTGATGGTCAAGGTTGATGACTAATCATGTCAATGAGTGAGCTGACTAATCGGATGACTAATCATGGAAGTGGTATCGTTGTTTATGCTGACTAATCATGCTGACTAATCACAAGTGGTGGCAAAAAAAAGTGATAACGTATTGAAGATAGCTACAAGTACAGTTGAAAGGACATGCGCTACAGTCGGACAATACATTATCATTTATTGAAAGAAAGACAGGTGTTGAAGACCTCGTTCGCGAAAGTGAGACTCGAATGAAAGAAGAAAAGGTGGAAGAGGAAAAGTAGTAAGGAAGGTGTGGTGGAAATGAAGGAAAAGAGAAGGGAGGGACAGTGGGTGAATTTTGAATTTTTTGGGAATTTTTTGGAGTTTTTTGTGAATTGTTTGGAAAATCGGAAAAATGGAGAAAAATGGAATAAAACGGAATTTATCGGAAAATCGAAAATCGAGAAATGAAACGGGAAATTCGAGCTCAGGACACAATAGAAAAGGTGGTTTGAAGAGCAAAAATCAAAGAAAGGAGAAGATGGAGTGAAAGTGAAAGTGAAAGAAAAAGGGAAAAGTGAGAAACAGGAACAGGGGGTTAGAAACAAAACAACACGAGGATAAGTAGAGAGAGAAAGAAATCTAGAGAGAAAGAAAGAGTGTTAGTGAAGGGGAGTGTTTGCGGTTGTGGGGGGGTTTTTTGAGAGTTTCGGATGTTTTCTGGTTTTTTCGATTTTTTCCGATTTTTCCGATTTTCTTAAAAATCACAGAAAAAACCGGAAAATCGAAAAAAACCAGAAAATCAGAAAAAGTCGGGAAAATCGGGAAACTCGAAAAAATGAGTTGCACTCATTTCTTCTCATTCCCACCTAAAAAAGAAAAGAAATCATCAAAGTGAGTCACACAAGAGATTGCACAAAACCATGTCGAAACATGAGGGGAGTGAAACTTACCAAAAAAGTGTTCACATTGAAGGTAGCCTAGAAAAATGGCATTACCGCGGTCTCAAGGGAGACGTGTTTAGTGAGAGTTGTCACGTGACTCGTTTAGTAAGTGTGTGTCACGTGATTCGATTAGAAATAAGATGGTCACGTGATGCGAGTGGAAAAGGCGGTTGCAAAGGGAAAAAGAGGTGAGCAAGTCTGTGATGGTAACCTCTGATGGTGGGTCACGTGATTTGGTGTGTATCACGTGAACTTTTCACAATCACAAAAGTCACGTGATTTGCTTAGTAGGTATGGGTCACGTGACTTAAAAGTGTCAGAGGCTGGTACTGTACCGAGAGAGATGGCTAGAGGACATATCTAGACATGGACAGAGAGAAAGAAGCGGGTCACGTGAGATAGAACAAGTCACGTGACTTGGTTCCATGTGGTGTCGTCACGTGATGAGTTGATTAGTAAGCTGATGGTCACGTGAACCCACAATGGAAGAGGCTGGTAGTAAGGCTGGAGGACATGAACAGAGAGACATGTCAGGAGAGTCGGTGTGACATCACGTGACTTGGTGTGTCGTCATGTGACATACTCGAATTCACGTGACTTCAAAAACCACAAAAAGTCACGTGACTAACAAAATCGGGTCCCATTTTGGAGGATTACTAATCACACTAACCAAGTCAACTGAAACAATCATATTTCCCTCCACAAACACGTCAGAGCTCCGGGAAGTTCGTCAGAGGGTGTAGAATGCGTCGGAGAGTGATTTGGTGAACTGTTTGAGTCATTTGAGTGATTGAGGGCTGTTGAAAAGTGGTCTTTCAAGATGACTGTCTGGTGTACCTCGGTAAAGTCATAAAATGTCTCTGAGAAGTTAGTAGGGTTCTGAAAGTTGATGGGTGGTTCAAAATCGTATGCAGAACCGTTTTGTGAAGTCCTCGTGTCTCAGTGTCATCTGGTTCAAAAGTTATCGTGTGCTGTTACACGTCAAATAAGAGAGTCCATTTAAAATAGCAACCAGCGCTCGTTGAGACTCGTGGACCTCATAAAAGTGTTCTCTGACGCCGTGGGACTCGTTTCATACCCTCAAATTCGATGTGGCACGTCTGATTGATTTTTTGTGTGATGACTTGTTTTGACGAAAATGAGAACATCCATATAATCAGATACAGACGTGCCACAGACACGGGGAGTTGCTCAAAGTGCTCAGAATCATCCGCAGAATATTTCTAGAGTGTTTTTCAGCTTGCCAGTCTCGTATTTGAGTCAGGGCAAAATTCTCATCGAGCACCAAACTGACGTCGACGAAACAAGACCAAAAATCAGCCGAAAAACTCGTGGAGTCCTTCAAACTGCTCTATTCGTCTGTGTGGCCATTTTGCACCACTTCCCAGGTCTCCATCGTGTCTGTGTCAGATTCTGCAGCGTGTTGAAAAAGTCGACGAAAAAAAACCACAGAATCGTCAAAAAAGATCGTAGAAACTAGCGGACAGTGTCAGTGTGTTCGGGAGGGCGAGGGGAGTACGCTGACGTTGTCCGTTAGTCGTTAGGACGTCGATTCGAGAAGTTGAGGGGCGTTGAAATTTGAAATTTTTAGAACCCCATAATAGGTGATTAGTAATCGACATACTCACTTGAAATGGTTGAGGAGCTTGAAAACTGGCGTCAACGAGTCGTTTTCGACATGTTGCAGAAATTGCAAAGTGTCTGTTATCTGGTTGTATGTACTTGTGTACTTCATCGAGATACAGCTTCAGGGTAAACAGAGAGTTCATGAATGAGAGTGAGGAGTGAGAGAAGTTGGTTGTTGAGTGATGAAAAGTGACATTGTTTGTGTTCTTAGACGAAATTTGAGTCTCCAACTGTTCAGGTTTTTTTTTTTTGCCTCCTTTGTGGTACAAGTACTCAATATACAGACACACTAGTAATTAGTAATCACGTGTATTAATAAGCCTTTGTTTCAAAGAGAGAGGCAAAGAGGAGTTGAAAATGTTGAAAATCGGACTAAAGACGCAGTTTTGGTCACGTGACAAGGTGTCTTACACAGATATCTCTTTTCGTTGAGGTCTTTTTTTGTGTCTTTTCAGAATCGTCAAATGTTCAATAAAACGTCAGATTTTTTCATCTATCTTCTAGAAGAGAGGTCAGATGATGTAATTAGAGTGGGAGGGGTAAACTGAGTTGTTTAGAGGGTTGAAAATATGTGCTCACGTGTTCAAAAAAGTTGTGCACTATGTTTCCTGCTTAGTAAGCCAGATTATGAGGTGTAGTTCAACGAGGAGGTCATTTTGAGACGGGAAAAGCTGTATTCTGGCTATTTTGGTGGTGCTGAAGCGTTTTTCGAAGTCCTTGTTGTTGTGCAGAGGTTATATCTTTCACAAATTATCTTCTACTGAGAGAGGTCTAGAGCACAGTTTTTGAACAATAAAAAAAGAACAATTTGAACAAAAAAAAAATAAAAACAAAGATTTGATACTCATCTGTTCCTCAGTCTGTTTTTCATCTCATTGTCTCATTATCTCATCAAGATCATCTCAGAAACATGTACTTTTACCTCGCAAAGATGCATTGGTTATGTAAGAATAATAGCAAGTAGCAAGTGACAGATGAGTTTATGGAGATAAAGTCTTGTCGTATATAGCTCCGTTTGTGTATACTACAGTACAGTACTTGTACAGATACTTGCTCTCATATTCTCAATGTATAACTCTAGATGTGCTTATGTAATCATACTGTACTTGTACATAAGTCTTACAAAAAAAACACTGTGTACTTCTACCTTGTATCTGACACGTATCTTCTTTACTGTGATAGAGTATACAGCAGTACAGTAACTATGAGTCTTGTATAAATCACAATTACAAACACATACAAAACTCCTCAAAAAAAAAGAACCTCAAAAACCACAAAACCACAAAATCAAAAACAAAAAACAACCACAAAACCTACAAGTACACTTTTGAATATCCCGCTTTCATCCATACCTCAATCGAGCAACGAAGATGGATACAAGCACACTTTGTTCTTCTCGAAAACTGCTAAATCCGCCAACTCGATGAATAATCACGGTGGAGAAGATCGGAGTTGACCATCAGAGAGCCCTCGGTCACGTGATTCCACCTGTCAACTCAGAAACCCGCTACCTCTTCTCCTCATCTTTTTAAACCCCCCTCCGTTCTGACATGTCATCTCTCAGACATGGTTCATAGACGAACGAAAATGGGAAACTCTGAAATAAGCAAAGATTTCAAAAGGGCAACTTTTCAGACTTCTCGGTTTCTCAACTCTACTTGTACCTCGGTTGCTGTTTTGAACACACGTTTTTCCGTTTTTCGAACCCAGAAATCGCAGTCGGGCCTAAACGAGCTCCACATCGTCTTACTGGGCTCTTCAGTGTGTATTTAAGACACATACCAACTCTCCAAAAGGTGTATTTCTTAGCATGCTAACAAGACGTGTTTCAGGGAAGAATGAGAGCTGTAGAATGGTGAATAATAACGACAGAGACAAAAGAAAAGTTTCAGGAGACAGGGCAGACCGAGAGCTTCATTTTGGTCAACTCTTTGAACTAATCGGACATCTGGTTGTGTTTCTAACGTTTCTTCTTTACAGGTTGCTTGAAAAATACATATGTGTCTCTACCAAGCTCAATTCTCAAGCTACCACAAAACCAAGTTCATATTCAGATTCCCCTTGTTTCACCCGTCATTTTTATCCTATTTTCATCCCCATATTTCTATATTCCGCCCTATGTCCTTTTTTTTAGGCCTCTTTCTCACCCAAAATATGACAATATTACCGACTTGAAACAAGAGGGGTTCAGAGAGTATAATACCGTTCCAGAGATTACCTCTTGTCTTTGTCCTAGCGTTGTATTCATCCAGAGGGGGTTGCTTATGTAAGTATTATGTAAGCATGTGTGGTTATGTAAGCACGTGTGTGATTACGTAACTTTATTTGATTATGTAAGCAGGTGTGATTATGTAATCTGCTTATGTAATCAAATGTCTAAAAGAAACCTACAACTCTGGAAGTGTCACAGTAGCACAGTTGACCCCTCTTAAATCACGTGACAACTCTCAAAGTCATAACCTCATTTTTTACAGATTATGACCTCTTCTCGTTTGTGCTGACTAATCAACTCTTTGATCAACAGCTCATTCTACAGTCTGGATTGACTCAGACTAAATACGACAAAGCTCCTTGTGTGTCTATACGGTTGTTATACGTGCCAGACTGTGGGGAAGGTAAGAGGGGATAAAATGGGGAAAAAAATTAAAAAAATTAAAAAAAAAATTAAAAAAAAAATTAAAAAAAAAATTAAAAATTGGAAAAATTGGAAAAATTGGAAAAAACGAGAAAAAATTGGAAAAAACGGGAAAACGTCAAGGAGCGTTTGTGTGTCTAATTGGGTCTAATTGGGACTGGTCTCATGCTCTAGAAGCGACTTTTGCACAAAACTTCCAAGTTTTCACAATTTCTCCATTATTCGAATTACCCATAGAAGTCTGAAATACCTCGTTTTTGTGGCAAGACCAAATTTGGGCAAGTCATGCTCCACACTAACCGGTTAGTCCATCAGATGACAGAACAAGGACCCTTTTGAGTTGTTGTTTGAGTTGGAGCTACGATAGTCCATGGTTTTTTTAGAACAGGGCTATTTGCAACAAGCTTGGTGCTAGTTGGCTGGGCAAGAGTTAGAAGAGGAGTGGGAGTGGGGGTCTTTGTGTATGATGAGAGACGGTTGTGTTTGAGGGTGTGTTTGTGTTTGATAATCGTGTTTGTTCTTGTGAAGAGGAAGGTGGAGTGTTTTAGGGATAGAATGAGATGGGGGTGATTAGTAAGCTAGTGGAGGGTATGGGGGGGTAGAGGGAGGTGGCTTAGACTGGTTTTGTTGTTTTTGTGGAATTTTGATGGAATTTGAGTGAGTTTGAGGGTGTTGTTTGGGGAGGTGGTTTTAGTTGGGTTTTGTTGGATTTTGGGGTAGTAGTTGGGATTATAGTTGGACTGGGAGGTGGTAGTTGGGAGTTGTAAGTGCATTTAGTTGAGTTAATAAGTATATCGTACTTGGTTAAAAATGAAGGAATATGGATGAAATTTGGGGGGTTGTCTTAGATAGGATAGATGTTTCTACTGTAGAATTCCCATGTTTATTCCGTTATCACAGGTCTTTTTATAGTGACTATTGTTCAGATCATGTTGTATCTCTATTGAACTTGAGAGATGGAATATAGATTGAACAAACAAGAGAATTGGATCACGTGACCATTCCAATCTCGCTGAGTTGATTCATACCAAACTTGTAATTATTGGACGCTCTTCTGTGTTTTTAATCTCTTGTGTAGTTTCATAGACTGAAAAAGAGAGGAAGACTCAGAAATTGCAAAAATACACAAAGTGACTCGGGAATTCGGTTATTCTGCTATTTAACGCTGTTTCTAAAGGTATGTTTACCTCCCTTACTTTCATCTATTTTCCTCTTCTCCATCTAATCATTTGTCCAGTATGTCTTGTCCATAATCAAAAATTGTGAATAATCTGAAACAATAAAGTACTTGTACAAGTAGAAGACTTTATAAAAGTGTCTTGAACGGCTTAGTAAGCTGTTCTATTACTATCTTTATCCACCATCTTCTTTCTTTCAGCTTCAATTCAAACATCTCTTCTTCTCACTCTCTGACCCTTCAACCATCTCTAAAGAGAGATAGAAAAACACAGAAAACTTCTGAGAGCTGTTTTGAAACGTTTGAGCTGCAGAAAAGTCATTGGATCCGCTTTTGACGTTATTTTGTCGATTTCGGCAACTTTTGCACTTTTTCATACTCTCAACTTTGACTAACCCTGGCTCAACTTGGACAAGTCACTGAGACGTGAATATCCACTCAAAAGAAAAGTGAGGTGGTTTGAGACAAACCTAGAGCTCAGGTGATCACAATGGTTGACTTCTTTTTTCGATTCTGTGTATTCTAATCATTATTATGTAATCCAGCTCAGTAATAGATAAAAGTGTCGTCAAACTCTCAAAAAAGCAGGTAGAGCTTCAGAATGTGGTCCATTCGCAGAAACATCTCATTTTGAAGCCTCCACATACCTTCTACTGCCTTCGTATTCATTCTTTTCAAATCTAATTACACTGTCATTGTACTATACCTTCGAGGCTTCTAACACAACCAATAGACACACTGGAGCCATGGAAATGAATCTATGGTGTCTTCTTGACGTTCTCATTCCTCTCATACTCTCATCTTCCTAATTGCAGCATTTTTCGCCGAGTTCTAAGGTCTCAAACTCTGACTCTCAACCCAACTACTCTACTTACACTTTAGTTGGGACTTACTTGGAGAAGACGTAGACTCACAGCAAGAAATATTGTGTGGCGGGAGGTAGAACTGAGTATATGGGCTGGTTCGCCTGACGTCCGCGATCATTCCTATCTGCTTTCCATCTCTCTAGCTGCACTCCATGAATCACAGGAAGACTCTCAAAATTATCTGTCTGATTATGTAGTATGATTATGTAATCATGCGGTGGTTGTGATTATGTAATGTGCTTATGTAATGTGCTTATGTAACTTGCTTATGTAGCATGCTTAGTAATCATTGCTTAGTAATCGTTGCTTAGTAATCGTTGCTTAGTAATCGTTGCTTAGTAATATGTTGATTATACGGATAATTTGAAAAAAAAAAAAAAAACGCCACACCGCATTCCATATCCACTAACGGCCTACCTTGTATTTCTACACTCTCTGTGACGTCACAACTCTTACAACACTTCATTAAGCTGATTAGTCATCACACCTTAATTCGTGTGCTTACTAACCCATCTATTAATAGCCCCACTTGACTAAATCTTCTACGCCTCGTTCATGTGTTCCATGTGGCTGAGCCAAGACAAGGAGTGGAGACATGGGGCACAAAATGGCAGTGTTTCTTGGTCCTTCTCTCATGTGACTGCACTGCCACCGAGCATGGAAGGAGTTTATCGCAAGGAGGGTTTGAGGGAGGTGAGTGGGGGGGGGGGTAAAGGGGTGGTCACGTGATGAGTGTGGTTGTGATGTTCACGTGATTTTTCGGAATTTTTGTGATTTTCTGAAAAATTCAGGTTTCATTCATTTTCATATACACCTCCCACTTGGGATACACAATTCCAGACTATTGTATTGTATGGACAGTTTGACACTGACACATTCCAGAGACGCAGGTGTCAGTCAGGTCATGTGAAGAATGTCCACGTGGTCTAGAAGTCATTTCTGACGGTTCTGGATTTTTCTTGATTTTTCTTGATTCCTCTTGAATTTTCTGAAAATTCGATTTAAAAATTTTTTATTCCAAAAAAACCCACCCTTCGGTGACGTCACAAAGTTCGACAACATACATAGCTCAGGTAATTAACGCCCAAAACAGACAGCAGAATGAAAGGCTGAGTTTCCACAGTGTAAGATTACGATTCAGGGCAATTAAGGCGATATCATTGGACCGAGAGGTGGAGACTGGTTCCTGGACGCTAGAGACGAGCTAGAGCCACGGGGACAACGGCAATCGAAAGAGGACGCGAAAATAAGGGGGGTTGTCTATCTTGGTTTTTGTGTAGCTGTTTTGGGGGTGCTGGGGTGGGGTTTACTTCTTGACAGTGAATATGAGAGTGGATAGTACTACAGCTCACCCAAAAACCAAGACAGAGACATACTGCGAGTTGGAACCGACCAAAGACGCCAAAAAAACGGCACTCTTCGATATCACTTTTGTCGCACCTGCCCTGAAACAGTCTCAAAAAGTGTTCCTTCAGCTGGGTAAGTTTGGCGTTGACTTGAGCCAACATATCTCTCCAACTCCGTCAAAAATGCAGCTATAGACAATCGGAGAGTGGAGGAATACTCAACAGACGAAAACAACAACACTCTTCAATATTACTTTTGTTGCAGCCCCCCTGGAACAGTCTCAAATTGTGTCGTTAAGTTTTGAATTGAGTGTAAGTTGGTGTTGACTTTGATCGAGAAAAGAACACTCTCCAAGTCGGTCAAAAATGGAGCTACAGGAAAACGGAAAGTAGCAGTAGATTCAGCGCGCAAAAACAAGGGCACTCTTCTATACCACTTTTGCCACTGCTCTTGTCTACCGCATTTTGAACGACTATTTATGTTTAGTCTAATTCCTAACTCTCAACCTATTATTCGTTAACGTCTAGGTCTCCACTCTGACGTCAGATGTTGGAGAGTACGAGTCATATGAGTGTTCTCCAGAACTATCACCACGTCACGTGACGTTACCATAGCAACCAATCACGTGACGTTACCACAGCAACACTACTTGTTTTTTAATCACGTGACCACCGCCTCACTCGATTCCCACTTTCCAGCCGTTAATCGAACCTCTTATAGTTTGCCGTTGGGGACTCAATAATAGCAAGAGAGTGAAACTTGGAAAAAGAAAGTCGTCGAATTTGTGCCAAATTACGGTAGGGTAACAGTTGAGAGGGTGGCACAAAACGCGGTTACCAGATGGACACTATTGACACAGAACCAGGTCCACATCTTTTGCCATTTCTTTTTTCCCACTTTTTTCTTCCCATTCCTTCACCGCCTCAGTCACATGGCTCAACCCACTTTCATCTGCACAGTGACGTGCGGCTACAGGTTTTTTGGGGTTTGTGTTCGGTCTAGGATTTTTCAGGGTTAGGGTTGGAGGTGGCAATACTGACTGACTGACTGACTGACTGACTTGTCTGTGTTGATTTTGTCGATTTGTTTGGTCACATTTTCGGTCACATTTTTGGTCTCATTTTTTGTCACTTTTTCTCAATTATTATCTCCAACTTGCATGCCACTCCGCCCCATACAGTGCATGTGGTGTAACAATAGAAGAGCAGATCGGGATCGTCAGTGTGTACAGTGCTGAGATAGAGGGGGAAGTTGGTGTTGAGAGGGCGGAAGTTGGTGTTGCAAGAGTTGCAAAAGTTTTGAAGTTGCAAAATTTGAAATCGCTTTTTGCAAGGTAGGGGTACGACTAAGGTCGCAGTTGTTGAATATTATACTTGTGAAGGTTGCCACTATAGCAAGACAAGTTATACAAGTAGACAAGTAGACAAGATTTTTTCAAAAAAACGACATAGAACAATCCTCCCAGACTCAAAGCAACCCCCCAAGAGCCCAGAGCCGCTCCACCGACCCTGGCTCGCCCTCAATCGGTCTCGCCGTCTTCACAAGGTTCCCCCTGGATCCTCTTCCGGGTAACCCCTTTCCTGTTTGGGTCATGTAAGGCTATTAGGCTCACAATGGTTGCTAGCTGCATATGGGTTGGATAGGGGAAGATGTGGGTTGTTGACGAGGTGTTTGGGGGGGGACAAAAAACATGAAGAGGGGTCACGTGAGCACACTTGGGTCACGTGACATATATACAATGTCCCCAGTCCTAGCACGTGACCACCCCAGCAACTCCACCCCCAAGGGGAAACGGAATAAACTCTGAACCCTACAGTCCATGCAGTCTGCCTCAGATTGCTGTTTACCACACAAAGAACCGCCTGTAGGTCCTTCGGTGCTGCAGAGTCAAAAGCCCACAGGTGCACTTCAAACCTTGTTGTTACAGGTGCAAATAAATCCCCCCGTGTTCGCACACACAAGTCAAAAACACTGCGAAGCAAAAAGACAACTCTTCTTCCTGACCACCACTCACCACTCACCCGTCACACTCACAACTACACAAGACAAATGGCTGTCCTCAGACCCCTTATTGGCGCCTTCACCATCCTGCTGATTGCGGGAGCCACCCTGCTGTCCTTCTTCGTGCTGCTGGCCGGAGCTCGAGACTCGTCGCCCCTCAACAACTTCTACTGGCTTGAGGCGGAGACGTCGGCCATTCCCGGCGCCCACGACTTCACCCGATGGACCACGTACAACTTCTGCGGCGTGGACACGGACAACAAGAACTTTGAGTGCTCCAAGAACACGGCCGACTTCCCGTTCGACCCCGTGCGAAACTTTGGCACCGAGCAGGGCGTGCCCGAGGCCTTCATTGGCACCAAGCGATGGTACTACCTGACCCGGTTCGCCTTCCCCTTCTACCTGATTTCGCTGTTTTTCACCGTCATCACTCTGTTTGTGTCGCTCTTCTCTCTGTGCTCGCGACTCGGCTCCGCGCTGGCCATCTCCGCCAACGCCGTCTCCGTCTTCTTCTGGACCATTGCCGCGTCGCTGTCCACCGCCTGCTACTCCCAGGCCAAGAGCAAGTTCCCCAGCGGCCACCTCGGCACCAAGATGTTTGCCTTCATCTGGACCACCGAGTTCATCCTCCTGCTGACCCTCTTCTTCTTTGGTTTTGCCTGCTGCTCCCGAAAGCAGTCCTCCAAGGTGAGTATTTGAGCGACCCCCCGAGGTTTGCCTCCCCCCCCCCCTTCTACTCGTACTAACTAAGGTCGAGTCGTACTCTGAAAAACAACCCCGTGCTAACAAATTCTTTAGAACTTCGCGTAAGTCGAAAGCCACTGGAGTCACCGCCGCATAAACCACCGACTGTACAATAGACTAGGAGAGAGTCGCATCATCCCTGTGGTGATGAAGATATGCTCCTCAGCGGCAAAAGAACAGCAACAACAAGATGTGAAAACGCTGTTTGTTTGTTGACTGACGACATAGCATATTACTTACCACGACGACGACCACAACAACAACAACAAACAACAAACAACAAACAACAAACAACAAACAACAACCCCATTCTTTTATCTTTTACAAGGACGCAATTGGTGCTAATCTCTTTCCCCCCCTTTTTCTTCAAAAATCCGCCGACGATGATTCTTCTAATTTCTCGACATTAATACCCAAAGGAACTCCGCCTTTTGAATGTCTTCTCAGTTTAATTTCTCCTTTTCAGCACCCAATTGTCAATTGTATTTCTAATTTTATTCATAGGCTCATGGTCATGTGTAAGCCGTGTGTACAAGTACTCGTAGGTGTCAACGTAGTCCGGCATAGGCTCCATGTGGGCTGCCGGTTTGGGCCGCGGAATGTGTGTTTTGGGAGGGTCCCGAACCTTATGTGTGCTGTATTCGGATATAAACATCCCGATTGGGACACCGCCAAACAGATGTGCGGAATGCAGAGATGTGAAAAAATGGAGAGAAAAAATGGAGAAAAAAAAAAAGGGAAATGGCGTGAAAAACACGAGAGAGGGAATGATTAAAGATGTGAAAGAAAGAAAGAAAGAAAACGAGAAAATCAACAAATGGGTGCATATCTTATGGGTGAGTAGTTGAGTAGGTACAAGTAGAGTATCGCATCGAAGGGCTTCACATCGAAAGGCTTACATCGAAGGGCTACAAACTGTGGTTGCCGTGTATCGCCAAATCTCCTGGCACGGCTACTAGCGTGTCCCTGGCTGAATGTGCGTCATTAAACCCTTGGCACTCTGCGATGACCTCCATGGTGGTGATTGCATGGTGGTGATTGACTTTAGCGTGACAAGACGCGCACTGTAGTGTTTCAGGTAAACAGACCCTGCTGTATGAATGACTACGAGTGCGAGTACGAAGTACAGTACGAGTAGTCGTTCGGATTTAACGGAGAAGAGTTACAAAAGTGGAGGGTGAGGTTGAGCTGTTCTGTAGTTGTGTTGTGAAGGTGTAGTTGTGAATGTACGCTTAGTCATACAAATACGCTTAGTCATACTCACTCAGGCTTACCATTGTACTTTTTTTGTTCTTCAAATGGCTGCCTCGTGGATCGAACGTTGGCCCAGAAGGGAAGGTGTCAATAGACCAACGGTCGGGCAAATAGTCGGAGAATTTCAGTACTTGTAAACAGACAGCACAAGTGGTTCACGTGCCAGAGTGACTGATAGACGTGACGTCACGTGATAGACGTGACGAACGTGATAGACGTGAGGAAGTTAAAGGACCCATAAGACTAATTCACCAATTGACCTCTTCACTATGCACATTTCTCATCATGTCTTTGTGTGAGGTTTGTAGGACTACTGTACGAGTAAGTGTGTACACGTGACTACAGTGACCTATAAAACTGTTATTAATTTCGTTATATATCAACTGTCTCCAACCCGTTAATCTCCGTATCCACATCTGTCTCACTTTGGGATGGTTGACTGTACCAGTGGGGAGTGCTATATCAGAAATAGAAAGTTGAGAACACGGTGGGTGAGTGTCTGATTGTTAGTAGAAGTACGTACTGGTGTAAGGAGGTTGTAGTCGTGTGAACTGTGGTTGTCTAATAACACACCTGAGCTATTCCTCACTTACATGGCTGTTCAGAAAGATCTCTTAACTGCTGTACACTCAAAGTGACGATCCAGAGCCATGTGAGTGACAAAATGAACGGTATGTGACCAACAGTGAGGCTTTTGGGGGTTGGTTGCTACCTGTACACACTGTAAGAGACTGAGCTTACTAAGGAGGTAATTGTAGGTAGTTGTACAAGTACGAATGGAAAGTCCGATAAAATGAATCATGAGAGATGGAGAGGTCAGTGAGAGTCAGTGAGAAGTACCAATTGAAATATATGAAGAAGTTGCTAGGAGCTTTGGAGACACGGTCATATATCTTCCGTCAAACATCATCTACAACAACTAATGAAGAAGAGGAATAAAAAGCACCAACTCTTGAAATCCATCCTTATATTTGTTTTTATATAATCCTCCAGAAGACCCACATATTGGTTCAATCAATGTCAATGATGTAAGCTATCTCACTTATTGTCTGAAGATACTGTTCCTTGAGTATTTAGAGCTATGAGAAGTACTGTACTCAGAAGAAAGAAACTTGTCTGGTGAAGATGGTAAGCAAGACTCTTGGAATTACGTCGTATCTGTACCTTTACAAGTAGTTGAAACAACTCAGATGACAGTTCAGGCACGTGACTACAGAAATACAAGTAGACATGATGTATTGTATCTTCTACTACACACTTCAGAGACCTACAAGTACAGGGTCAAATTGAACTGGAGAAAGCCACAGAGTTATTATTGTGATAGATTATTGACCTGACTATCACCAAATCAACTCCTCAGTGCTTCTATGACATTATTGACAATTCCATCAACCATCTACCTAGGGTTAGTCAAAGTTGTCATCGTCAATATCATTATTACCTTGTACAATAAAACCCAAGAGTGCTATAAAACAAGACAATGCTTCAGACCATTGTTTTTGATGACTCGACAACGCCTCATCTCAACTCCACTTTTTTCCACTTTTCTCAATCTCCAAAGTGGATCTTTCGGAAGCGTGTTCCGTGGAGCGGCGATGAAATGAGCTGTAGGTGGGCCACAGGAGAAGACAGGAGAAGTGAGGGGGTAGAGGAGTTACGGGTTTTTGTAGTTTTTTATGATATAAATGGCCAAGTAATGTGCTAAGTAATTGTACTCGACAAGCCAAGTAATTCTAGGATATTTACTTAATGCCAAGTAATGGTAAAGTACTAAAGCCAAGTAAATTCAAGTACTCTACTCGACAAGCCAAGTAATTTATAGGTAATCCAAGTAACTCCAAGTAATGTACTAAAGTCAAGTAATGGTATGTACTAAAGCCAAGTAAATCCAAGTAATATACTTGAAGTATATGGTAGACATAAGTGACGTGTTTTCACTCACCCACATAGTCTCCACAGAAGTATGACTTTTCATTTCTCCATAGCCATTGTTTCCAAAATCGTCTTATACTTGGAGCGACTTTCTCTGCAGTTGCCGTCTTCGTCAAGTCTTCAAAGAGAAGGTGTAGTCAGACAAGACAGACAAGACTTCAACATACAAGACAATGAAGACAAGAAAGCAAGAGAACAAACGGAGAACAAAAGACTGATATACGGAGCACCAAAAGCGCATGTTTTTGTAAACCTTTGTCTTCCCCACAATGACATGGTCTAATGGGTTTACTGGGTTCACTGTAGTTACCCAGTCAAGTGTTGCTATTGAACAGTGACAGCAACTGCAATTGTATGGGGCAATTTAACAGGCAATGAACAGCAAATGAACAGGAAATGGACAGCAAATGGACAGAAATGAAGCAAGTTGTTATTTTTCCGATTTTCCGAATTGTTGTCACATTTTTTTGATATTTTCATCGTATCATAATGTGGGGAAATCATAATACTGTAACTACGGATACTTTAGCTACAGTATAAGAGTCTCAGAATACGCCATGGTTATGCTAGATTTAGCTGATTTTTCATTTTCATTTTTTCATTTCCCTTCTCAATCCGTATATTCGTCTTATTCTGGCCTGATTGCTTTATCTGACTCTGCATACCCTTGCGTATATTGGTTTCAAGCCGCATATACGAGTCCAGATGGGAGAGACAAGGAGAGAGCAAATGAGGCCAGAAACAAGGAGAAAACGGACAAACGAAGAGTGGGGGACAAACCTAAGAATCACACAAAGACTTGTACTTGTACAAGTAGGTTATAAGTCTGTACGCCATATACGTATGTAGGCAATCTGACCTTATAGGCGAAAGGTAGTTGTGGTGATTTGATAGTTAGGTCAACGTGCCGTGTTCCGAATTATAAAGGAATTGTGGCAATTACTAAGCAATTATTACCCAATTAGTTCGGCAATTGAAATATTCGTCTGCTGATATACCAGATTCAATCTAGTGCAACGTGACGTTGAATTACCTTCTATTACCTTTGATTATCAGACAGATCTTCAGATCAAACGAGACAGCAGATCTGGCAACTAAGGGTTTGGTTTAGTTGCTAGAGGAGATCTACCGTTACTTGAACCATCTCTGGTGAATTGCTTTCCGAATTGCGTTATCTGTACTTTTGGTTATCTGTGTTTTTTGAAGTTATTTGATCATCTCAGCTGACTAAGCGGTGACAAACAGAGAAAATGATAAAAAATAGAGAAAAATAAAAGAAGTGAATAGGGCACATTTTCGGCACAGGAGAAGCAGTTTGAACACTAACTATTAGCACGTCACTTCGATTCAGCCCTCAAAAGTGCAGTTCTGTCAACTAGGCTTAACATGACTAAGCTGAAGGCAAGAGAAAAGATAGAAAAATAGAGAAAAATAAAAGAAGAAGATAGAGCACAATATTGACACTTAGTGGTGGCTCTGGTGTGCCTCAAAAGACTCCTGACCTCATTTTAACCCTGTATTGTGCAGTTTTGTTTATCATGCTCAATCTGACTAAGCTGGAGTACTGGTAGTAAGAAAATCGATGAAAAATCGAGAAAAAATCAGGTAAGCTGAAATGGAAAGTTTCCGACATTGGTTGATGACTGTTAATCACTCTCAAAAACAATTGACTAGATTTGGCGCTGAATTCTGTTGGTCAAGTGACTCACCGTTATCATGACCCGCTTCACAAAGTCCCAACTACAAAGCCAACTAATGTACTTAACAAGGCATACCTCTATCAGAGGGTTAATCAGGGTTAGCCAGGGTCACAATAATCCACATAAAACACAAACAAACAAATTGTTTGCTTAACTTGTTACCCCAACCACCTCCCATATCACAATAACTGTCCTTTTTATTATCAGCCACATCCACCTCCGATAACCATCTGCATGCATAAACTCACATGTCATGATATCACCACCCCATTGACGATGAATATCGCACGTCGAGTGGGTCTCACACGTCGACTAACGTCTTGTGCGCCGCGTCTGCGCTCATATTCGGACTTCTCCATCTCCGACATACCCGCCAAACTCATCAACGAGCGAATTGTGCACGTGGCGGGCCCCATAGACGACAATGTGGCGACCTCGGTGGTGGCCCAGCTGCTGTATCTGGAGCACAAGTCTGCGCACAAGCCGATCCACATGTACATCAACTCTCCCGGAGGCGCTGTGACGGCGGGGTTCGCGATTCTCGACACCATGAACTACATCCGCAGTCCGGTTCATACCGTGTGTCTGGGTCAAGCGGCGAGTATGGCGTCGTTATTGCTCACATGTGGAGCTCCGGGACACAGAATCATGACCCCGAATTCGACCATCATGACACATGAGCCGCTAGGCGGAATCGTCGGAAGCAGCAAGCTGGTGGAGCTGCACACGTTTCATCTTCAGCGAATCAGAACCAGGATTATCCAGCTGTATTATGATTCCATGAAGGCGGGGTTGGAGGGGAGAAAGAAGGAGAAGGAGAAGGAGGGTGGTGGTAAAGAAGGTGGCTCGGTTGAACACGTCAACCGTGTTAGTTCTGACTCCGTGAAGTACACAGAAACTCCTCTGACTTCGCTCCTTTCGTCTGACCGCTCGTGGATCGACACAATCAACGAAAAGACGCTGACGCACTCGCTGGTGGACACTCTGATTGGTCTCGATCAGTTCTTCAACGCCGACGAAGCGCTGAAGCTGGGGCTGGTCGATAGAATCCTCAAGACCAAGGGGGAGTAGACCAAGGGGGAGTAGATTGCATAGATAATGAGACATGATTGATGATTGATGAATGTATGGTGAACAGTTCTCTTGATGTTAGTGGCAGTATGGATGTACATCTCCAGAGGTCATGACTTCAACAACTAGCACTCATCTTGGAAAGAGAAGTGCTAAAGGTGATAGAAGCCTGCCTTCCTGTGATGTGATTAGGACTGGTTTTGTGGCAGTCTCAGGGTGACTCAGAGAAGCCTCTTTGCTGTGATGTAGCACTGGTTATTGTGACATTCTCAGGGTGACTCAGAGAAGCCTGCCTTTCTGAGATGTAATGATTGAGACTGGTTTTGTGGCATTCAACAGAAGTTCTCAAGAGTGCATCAGTATAGTCACCTTCTGTAGCCTTCTACCATCAATCACTTATCACAATTGATTAATGTCATCAAGTGAAGAGGAAGAAGAAGAAGAAAGAAACACCTCTACAAGTATGTTCTCTTATAGCCCCAAAGTGACTTCTGTAAAGACGGAAGAAGCACACTTGATGCACCACACAGAAACCTGACCTGGAACTTTGGGGCATATACACTTAGGAGTGGTGATGAGTGTTTTGTTTGATCATGTTCTTTCTTAGCTGTTATAAGGACATGTCTAATCAATATGTGTATCACTCAATCTTCTTTTGATTCATTTTCTCAAATCTGAGTGGTTTTATAATGGCATTATCTACAGCATATAACAAGTCTGAGAGTAGATGTCTTTTGTAGTAAGTGAAGAGTCAGCTATGTACTTATACAAACAATTAGTGCATTAACACAAGGCGCATTTTCTGATAAACCTCTCAGTGGTAAGATGAGAGTGGTAATGAGCCCACAAGAAGGACAATCAAATTGAAGACTTCGAATATAAACACTGAGTGACACAAGTTCCTTGGAATCTTTTAGTTTTATCATACTGATATCACTTTGAGGGTATGTTATACACCCCACTTGTACATCACCAAAAGATGACATTTCTCCATCATAAAACATCATAAAACAATAGTACCATCTCCTAGAGTCTCAAACTCAGCTAAAAACAGCCAAATATCAACTCTCCAACTCCTACATACCCTCCTTTCACATTTTCACCATCTATAGTCACACTAATCAACCAACCATAACAACACAGCTATTAAATCAACCAGTGGTCTAAAAACTACAGAGACTTGAAATAATTACTCCAAACACATCCCCCGAGAGCTCTCTTGAGTGCTCATTCGTTCTACTCTCTCAAGTGAGCACTCAAGTGAGCACTTGACTTCTGAGCGTTAGAGCGATAAACTTGAGATTCTGACTAAGGACCACTCTTGGTGGATAAACCAAATCGTTGATGATGGCTACTTGCTTCTGATTTGAGGACTACAAGCTGTCTTTCCATCAAAAATGATGTATTTCTGTATTATAGACAGTATTATAGACAGTATTAGAGAATGGTGTAGAGAATGGTGTAGAGAATGGTGTAGATAATGAAGCACTCACAGAATGAAGCACTCACACCACCTTGAGTGAATTTACCCCTGCTTAACTACCATTGACTCAACCTCTCGTATCTCGTATTCGCAACTCTCACTCTACTCGGTCATTTCTTTTTGCAACTATACCCTCTTTGAATAACTATACATCCAGTATACTCTAGCAGAGTGATACGACAAGAGAGGCTAACCAGATCACAATTATACCAGAGACTAACTGAATCGCGCTTACAGTGTGGTCGCGTTTATAGCGGAGTTCTTATAGTGCGACTGAAGGATACAAATGGTTCCTGAGTTCCTCATAGTAAATCGCTCATCCTATTCAAGTCGCTCAAGTCGCTCAAATCACTCAACCACTATTACAGTAAGACTGACACTATCACCAGATATGTATTAATGAATGGAACTCTTCAACACAGCCAGACTAACTTGCTATTCAAACTACTCAACCACCAGAACTTGTACTCATAACTCACCCAAACCACTCCAGACACCACTCTCATCACCACTCACTCACCTCCTCAATGCTCCAAAAATGCGTGCTACACTTGCTGACATGATAGGTACAAGTACTAATACTCACACTACGCTACAAGCACGTGGTTAATACGACCAACGAACTCACAGCGCTGGTTGTAATGTCTTTATACTCACAGCTTCGCTGTTTGCACATGTCTTTATACTCACAGCATCTGCTCCTGTTTGATACTCACAGCTTCTGCTCTTGTTTGATACTCACAGCTACGCTGTTCGTACTGTTTATAACTCACAGCTTCGCTGTTCGTATTGTTTCATACTCACAACTTCGTTGCTCGTACAGTTGCTCACAGCTTCGCTGCTCCGCTGATTCACTCATGTTATTATGCTATATGCTCTCGATACAAATACACCACTTCAAAAGTGTCTGTGACCTCCTAATAATAGTAGTCACCATTATAGTCCCTCTTGTCCTGTCGTCCCCCGTTGACCGGCGGCTGCGACGATCCTCCGCCACTGCCACCGCTGCTTCGCACGCCCAGCGGGTTTTTGGAAAACGACAGCCGGATGCCGCCCTTGACACTGTACTTCAGGCCCTTGCCGTACAGCTCGTTGAGCGCCTTGGATGCATACATGACGTTCTCAAACTCCACAAAGCACATGGGCCCGTTCATCTTGGTGCGGAAACACAGCCGCTTGTAGCCCTTCTGCTTGGAAAAGAGCTGCATCAGCTCCTCCTCCGTCGTGTTCATCGGCAGGTTGCCCACGTACAGCGTGTTGCACGGCGGGTTCTGGTCCGCGGGGTTGGCTGGGGGAAGCACCCGCCCGCCGTTCTGCAGCACCTGGATCGTTGTCGACGCGTTGGTGGGCGAGTACGGCACCACGATGCGCGACGCGGCTCCAGGTCCGGCAGACGTGTCGATCGGAGGCAGGTCGTCCACCGAGTTGGTTGGCACGGGAACCACCGACGACAGCGAAATGTTGGACTCGGAGGGCGACGATTCGCCGGAAGAAACCGCAGAATCGTCGTAGTTGGCCGGAGCAGTCGGCGTGGACGAAGCCGAGCCGCCAGAGCCGCCAGGACCTCCCGCGGCATTTCCGACCACCTTGCCGCCGTTCTGGAACTGCCGCAGCGTCGACGTGCGCCGCTTGTCGCTCCACTGGGAGGCGGGGCCCGTGGGCGCGTTGGCGGGGGCTCCAGATTGGTCCACGGAACCCCGGCCACTCTCGGAGACCAGTCCCGAGACGAGTCCTGAGCCTCGGCCGCTCTCGGAACCCCTGCCGCTCTCGGAGCCTCGTTTTTCGTCCTCCTGCACCGGCGACTTGGGTTTGGAGATGGGCGAGTGGGCGGTGGAGGGAGCCGAAGACGAGGGAGTGGAAGCCGGAGCGCCGGAAGGCGTGCCGGCATGCGATTGTGAGGGTTGCTGGTGAGAACCCTGACCCTGAGAGGGCTGATGAGACGAGCCCTGGCCCTGCTGAGACTGAGAGGGCTGATGTTGACCCTGGACCTGCTGCTGCTGCTGCTGCTGCTGCTGCTGCTGCTGACTCTGTGCTGGATCCCGGGAAAACCAACTCACGGGACCCTTGACCATATCGTTGTACTCATCGTCATCACGAGACGACTCGAGCAACACGGCCTTGCCGGAGGACAGAGCGCCGAGCATGGGTCTAGGGAGACCGAGTTCAGGCACAGATCCCGAGGCCGGGAAGACGGACCGCGGAGAGGTCGGCGAAAACACCTCCTGGGGGTACCCAAAGTCCTGGCCCGAGTGGTGGGACGGCGTGGAGTGGTTGACCGACATGTTTTGCATCGGCATTTCCAGCGACGACGGTCCCTGGGGTCCAGACCCGTTCGGGTACTGCTGGGCGAACGAAAAGCGGCTCTTGGACGACACGGAGTTGTGTCTGGGGTTGCTGGCTGCGCCGGACGAGCCGCCGGGCCCGCCGGGAGGCCCCCCACTGGACGAGTGTCGTGAGGAGCGGACCTCGCACTTGAGCGGGTAGGTGTCGTCGCCAAAGAGGTCTGTGCGGCCGTCCAGGGTGACCTGGCAGTTGATGGCGGCGGTGTAGGTGCGGAAGTAGGCCGTGGCCACGGGCGAGTCGTCGCCAAACGGCAGTTTGTGGAGCTCGCAATGCAGAAAGTCCGGCGCAAACGTGAACAGCAGTCGGAGTTCGCGTGGCGTCACGTCGCGAGGCAACTGCGACAGATTCACCTTGCCGGGGGGCGAGCCTGGGTGGGCTCCTGGCCCTCCCGGAGCCACGTGGCCCTGGTGCTGTGGGGGCACGTGGCTCTGATGCTGATGCTGCTGGTGTTGCGAGTGCGAGTGCGAGTGCGAATGCTGGTGCTGCTGGTGTTGGCCCGGCTGCGAGTGCTGGTGTGGATGCTGATGCTGATGCGGTTGGCCCTCGTAGAAGAAGGGGCTATGCTGAGGCTGGCCCTCAAATGCAAATGACATGGTGGTGGAGGTGGAGATGGTAGTTGTACTCGTAGTTGAGATGACCTTTGCTGTTGGGGTAATGGGTATGTTCTTGGTGTGCGATTTCTGCGTTGTCTGAGAGCTCGTCTGAACTTCTCTGGGGTCTTCACCGACTCTGTCACGTCTGGGGCTCTCGCTCGACGCGTTCGAGGGTGGAACTGGGGTGCAGGGACGCTGGAGTGGTGGTGGAGTGTGGTGATGAAAAGTGGGAATACCCAGCACAAGGTTTCAGTGGCGGACACACTAAGACTAACCATGGGAGAGAGGTCTACCGGTGGACTGGGGTGCGGAGAAGACGGGCGAATCGTTGGCAAACCGGCTTTCACGCATTCCACGCATTTCTATTCGAAAATCCCCTTTTTTCATCCACTCCCCCTCACTACAAATACATCACCAACTACTCTCCCTCAGTCCTACAAGTACAAGGTACCGACTTTCTGTCTTCTAGGACCAGCCACGCGACTTAGATAGAGGAGACTCGAAACCCCGGAGAAGACGCTAAAATGAGCTTACGTAATCACCACATACCTCATACGGCACACCTCATATCTTCCCACTCACCCACCCCAGCAATCAACCATTCTATCATACCTCCCTCTCCCCTCCTCCGCCTTACTCCCAATCTCTGACACGTTTATTATGGGTGTCCCAAACAGGAAAACTTACTATGGTGTGGAATGTAGACAAGGTTGGGGGTGCGTGGGGAGCGTTTTGGGGTGCGGTGCAGCCCCGAAAAAGCAGCTGCGGACGCCAAAAGCGCAAAGCCGCCGCAAATACCAACTCCAACCCCGCATTTATGTATTTTTCGGAGCCCCCATATTTTTTTTCTCGCCACTTACACGTGCAAACCTTATTGGGAAAAATTTTCACACCACTGCCGGGTAACCAAAGACCAAATTAGAGTTCGACATCTAAACTCCCAACCATCGAGTTACCCGGTCGTGATCTTTGAGGCACCCTCCAGAGACGTTTGCGGCAACCCCAGAAAATCCGCCCGGTATGCCCGAACCGCCGACTCCCGTGGCCAACGAGCTCTCGGAGGTCTCGCATCTCGCCGAGGGCGACAACTCGACGTTTTCTCCCGGAAATTTCACGGTGCTGCAGCTCCCCTCAGACCCGTCCCACTGTATCGATTATGCCATTCCTGCAGGCACGCTGGTGATTGTGGATCCCAACGATCCCGACAATAATCGCACCGTCAAGTTACAGGCCCCGGCGGTGTTTCGGCCGCAGTGTGCCCTCGGAGGAAGTAGAGTCCCGACTCCGCGACCTGAAGAGTCGTTTCCGGACTGGAGTGAATACCAAAAGTACCACCATAACGACAGACGAGACCCATTCTACGGGTCGGTGACTCCCATCGCATACACGATTGCGGCGTCGACGGTGACGGCGTGGATGCTGCTGATCATCCTGTTTCTGTCCCGCAAACCGTCGCCGTTGTTCCAGAAAATCGCCGTTCTCATCACAGCCGTGTCGTTGACCGTGTTCCTGGCCCAGGCCACAGATACCCTGGAATCGCAGTACAACGAGGGCTACCAGAATGCCTACGAGCTGCGGCACAAAATCATGGGCGGCTGGGCGTTCCGAATCCTCCAGGTGATCACCTGTGTGATTACGTGGCTGGCGCGACTGCAGGTGGTCATTCGGCTGTTTGACGTGCCCAAAATCAACACACGACTCGCCGTGGTCGGCTCAACGTTGATTTTCACCAATGCCACCATCTGGGCCTGTTTGAACTTCATTCCGCCTTGGTCTCAGTACGTGAGAAATGCGAAATCCGTGCTTCCCGTCTTTGGCGCTCTGTGCTCGCTCCTGCTGGAGGTCTTCTATCTCGTGGTCGTCGTCATCTACTCCATTTCGAAACGCAAGTACGCCTATTCGCGGACGTCGATCGTCATGGCTGCCATCTCCTGGCTGGCCATGATTCTCCCCATGGTCTTCATCGTCTTCGATATCGCGCATTACTGGATTGCCGGCTGGTCCGATTTCATCCGATGGACTGCCGACGCGGCTGCTTCAGTCGTCGTCTGGGAATGGACCAACGTCATCGTCTACCAGGAACGACGAGAACAGCGACAGTCGGTGCTGGGACGACAGGTGTACCGCGACGAGATTCTGGACTTCAAGGGTGACAACGGAGGAGGCACCGTTGGAGGAGGACGAACCCGGTATCCTTCTCGAATGGAGGAGGACGACGCTCCGTTCAGATCGTCTCCTAACGACCACCATTTCACCTCCAACATCCCCACATCTGCAGGAGAAGGCCAGTCGTTCCAGTTCTTCAAACGAGCGCGAATTCCCATGTACTCGCGCAAGATTTGGAAGATTGCCCGAGGCGAGTCTGCTGCCAGCAACAATACCCACTACGAGCACGCCATCATCGAGGAGGAAGAGGAGGAGTCGATTGAGCGAAACCGACGAACTCCTACCGTCCAAGAAGGCGGAGAAGAAGACGACGAAGAGACGTACGACGAGGAGAACGACGAATACAGCCAGGAAAGCGTCTCTGTTCACTCGTTTGAGTCGTCACGACCCTCTCAACACCCCGCTCCTTCTTCTGGAGGCACCAGAGCCGTTGGACATACCCATTTCCCCCTTCCAAACGCCAATGCAACAAACACAGGCAACACCACATCACCCGGAAACAGTGGAAACAGTGGAAACAGTGGAAACAATGGAAACGCTGGAAAAACCACTTCCCCCAATTCAGCTCCGTCTCCACCTGTAGCTGGACCTTCTGGAGGAGCAGCTAACGACTCAGATGACGACTCAGATGACTCGGACGACTCGTCTCTGGCCTCCTTCACAGTCATTCAACAGACGGGTTTCTCGGTAGACAACCAGGGAGTGCCAGAGTACGACGCGGAGGATGCTCCCCCGACCTTTGAACCCATTCCTGGTTTCCATAGACAGGATTACTCGGATGCAAAGGGTTAGGTTTATTTATATACTAATGATAATGATTTATGATAACGAACAACGAACAATGAGCGTAGCGAAATTGTGAGTTCCACAGCTGTCTAGCTACAACTGTCCACAGCTGTCTAGCTACAACTGTCCACAGCTGTCTAGCTACAACTGTC